>VUQI01058077.1:0-14804 GCA_015106735.1 Paratilapia polleni
GGTGTGCTTGTGTTGGAATTCGAGAAACACTGGAATGGAATGACTGTCATATATGTAGAGATGCTGATTTCTGAAAGATTTGCAGTGGTCTCTTAATTTTTGCCAGAGCTGTATATGCAGTTCACACCTTTAGAGAGGAACTAAGGCTTTGCACCAGGGCCCAGTATTATTCTTAAATACAACTATTATAGTCCAAGATATAAAAGATGTATTTGGAAATTAGCATAATGTGTCCTAATTGTGAATAGTTTTACTTGAACTACTTACTACTAAAGAAAGGGTCCCTAAAAAAAAAAAATCAGTGGTGCCAGGAAATTTTAGGTTGGTATGGATACTTAAAAACCACCAGCAGAGAAAGATGTCAATGAGTTCTTCAGTAGTCCTTAGAGTTTTTTTGGTAAATAAAGCTGGTTTTCCGAGAGAGTTTAAAATGTGGATGTTTTGACAGACCAATAACTATCCCACGTCTATGAACAGTGCATGACATTTATGGCTTTTATGGCCACAATGAATGTGTGAAGAAGATGGTTGCTGGCTGCGTTTTTAATTGCACAATTTCACTGATGAGGAAACCTCCTTATGAGTGGGAGAATAATACGATTTGTCTGCTGTTAAGTAATGTCCTTTGCTTTGCTAGCACCAGCTCTTGTGTATATCCTGCACACTAGACTCCAGCCAAATTATATGGTAGCCAGCAGAATAAATGTGCTTATTTCATGACACTTTAGGCCAGAGGATTTGCGGCGTGAGTTTGGTCGTTATGGGCCTATTGTAGATGTCTACATTCCACTTGACTTCTATACACGACGCCCAAGAGGATTTGCTTACATTCAATATCCTTTATTCTTTCGATTTCTGTTTATGCTTTTTCGCTAATGGATTGCAAAGCATCACATCTGACCTGTTGGGTGCAGTGGGTTCAGTGACACAGATCTAACATTTAGTTTTCTTAGGGGAGTGTTTTGTAATGTAATTGCTTTTTTTTTTTTTTGCTTTTTTTCTTTTTTTATTTGATACCTCTAGCATTAAATATATTCCTAACCAATATTTCTTCTGTTGTTGCCTCAGAATGGTAAAGATACAGGTTTGAAGACCCCACACCAAAGAATTGAAAGGTGGTTGTAGAGTAGATTCAAGCCAAAGACACCCAGGCGACAAGCAGTAGTGGAATTTGGAAAATAAAGAGAGAGCGAAAGCATGAAGATACAAAGAGGACAAAAAAGAGAGCTCCCAGGCTTCCATTTGTCTACCAAAGGGAGGAAAAGAAAAGTGTTTATTGGGCAAAGACAAGCAGGAAACCTCAAGTTCTTCTGCCAAGGCTATAAAGATCAAGCTGAAGGTCAAGCATGTTAAAGGTAACAAGCCAGACTTTTTGTATCCTACCCAATCTGATCACCATCAGTTTTTGTCTTGTCTTCACAATCTGAAATCACAAACAGGCCTGTTTTTATGTTTCATAATTGCAGTTGGTATTAATGAAGACAGGCAATTATGAATTAAAGAAATATGCCAAAACAAAAAATTATAAATTATACTTATAAATTTGTCCCTCTTATATTGTGACCTAAAATAACAGATTTTTGTGGCCTCACTGATCCAGTAGCTGTGTGTTTTTGATTTTGACTTGTGTTGCAGCCTGTTGTTTTGTTGTTTGTATTGCATGTGTGCAGCTGTCTGTTCCAACTTTCCAAATTTCAAAATAAAGGGCCTTAACAATCCAGCATGTTTGAAGATGTCCGTGATGCAGAAGACGCTCTTCACAACCTGGACCGTAAATGGGTTTGTGGGCGCCAGATTGAGATCCAGTTTGCCCAGGGAGACCGCAAGAGTATGAGCAATTGACATTCCTATTTGAGCTTAACTACAACAGCTTTATTTGGGAAATATATTGTATTATTACATACTGTTTTAATGTGAATTTTTCCATTAAGCTCCTAACCAGATGAAGGCCAAGGAGCGTCATTCCCCTCGCAGTTTCTCCCACTACGAGGATGATCGGGATAGCCGCAGAAGACGCTCCCGGAGTCGCAGTTATGATCGCCGCAGGTCCCGGAGCCCCTCTTTTGAGCGCCGTCCTCGGAGGTCTGAGAGCCCTAGAGAGTGAGTTCTTGGCAGCTTTTGCACTTTTACAGAACATAAGACATCAAGACAAAATGTTTACAAAATAATGTAATGGTATAAGTGTTAAGATGAGTCTGTGTGTAAGTGCTCTGTGGGTGTGTGCGACTCTGTTCTGTCCGAAATCCGGCACTTGCAAAGGAGGGACGTGAGGAGGAGGGAAAATAAATAAATCAATTAAGCGGTCAGCGTAAGCCAGAGGGGTATACTACGAACGAAGTTCAACACAGCCAGGCTTTCTTTCCCTTAGCTGGCTCAACAAAACCTCAAAGGCCAGTTGGAGATAATGGGTATCATGACAGTGGTTATCAACTTGTTTTGTTTGGCTGGGCTTTCTGCTTCAGACTCTCACATAAAAAGGGGTGTTTAACAGGTCATATGACTCTTCTTTCATACAAAATGATCCCTATGAATCCTGCCTACTCCAGTCATTATCAGATGTTGATGATGATAAAATGGTGATTCAAAATCTGTAAAGAACATAAGAAAATATAACAGTAAAATGCAACACTGTTGCAAATGAGACATGAGATTAATGCTACAGAAAATTAATCTTGGGATTTAGTGCACAGAGCAGTTAAATAAACATTTTAATTCAAGTTAGTTATTTTTATTCCTGAGTGCGCTCTCAGTGCTGCTGTTCATTTCTAACATGATGGCTGCACAGCTCTGAAACTTTAAACTGGATACATTTAAACATTAAATTTTACTGTCCCACAGCCTAATAAAGGAGACATGGAAATCGCTTTAGTTTATTGGCAGATCAAAGTGAAATTAATTTTATTGATTGAATAGCTATTCTTGGTGTGTGTTCTCTGTTCTAGTAGCTGCAATTCCAGCAGTGTAAAAGAGACTTGGCAGCACATTAGAATCAAGTATAACAACATTTATACATTTAAGCTCGACATAGCTTGCAAAGCCATTAATCTTGCTCCAATAGTACACTCCTTAGATCAACAGTATCTGTCCTGCCTTCAATAACTTATACACAATCAATCGCCAGTTTATCAGCTCATTAAATTAGGCACAATGTTTGACATGTGCTGTAATTATGACAAGGTATTAAAGCTCAGTATTTTATAGTTGTCTGAAGCTGGTGAGGTCATCATAAGATGAAGTCTGTTTCCAGAGTTCATTTATAACATCAGTACGGGTAGCACTGTCTCACAGTTTTAGATAATGTAAAGTGGCAACTTATTGTTGTCACAACGAACTGTGAACCTGTCCAGATTATACCCCGTCTCTCAACCACTGACAGCTGGGATAGGCTTCAGACCCTGCAACCAGGGTCTGAAGCTGTCAAATAAGTCAGTCAAATAAGCTGTTAAGAAGATGGATGAATGATGTGTTGTAAACAAATGTCAGCCTATCACACATTCTTCTAAAGTGTGGGGCACAAATCTCTTGTTGTTTCCTGTCCTCTCTGGTGGAAATTTAAAAGTGGAGCCTGTAGTTAGTAGTAATTTTCTCATAATTATGAGCTCATGCACTACAGACTTCCCTTAGAATCCACCAGATTTTAAGATTTCTTAAAGTAATGCAGTGACAGTGCAAGAACGATTTAAAAGATAATTCTGTGAAGTTAATTTTCCAAAATGTAAGCAAATCCAGCATTAAATTGCGCTCGTGTTGCTGCCTCTGTGTACCTTAATGTAACACAGATAACCAAACCTGTCAATCAAGGAGTTTGTGCTGTCATTGCTTTGAAATAATAATAATAAGGCCAGTTCCTCCTTTGGTTTCCTCCCCTAAACTGTAAATTCAACTTTAAGAGAACGCATGCACATCCTGCAGTGTTTTCCAAGTAGAAACTTTCACGTGCCTGGTGACTGCTTTGTTCACTTTACTGCTTATTTTTATACATGGGGTTGTTTAATTTGCACAAGTGGCAGTCATTACTTGTGCTTGTGAAATAATATGTTTTATCCGCTTGTGATAAATGACATAAATGTAATTTCCCATAGTTGTCCAGGGAATTTGCAGCTAGTGAGTGGGCATCATACGTGCTGGCTCATGCATGTTCTATCCAAGCAGCTCCCTCACCAAAATGAAACTAAATACTTACAGTAGTAAGAATATATATGAAGAGGATTGTCTTCTATAGGGTGCAGGAAGCCATATACTGCTCTTATAAGAACATGTCATTCTGTCCAGGATATAGAGTGTTGCACCCAAATTGTACAATAATTGAGAAAAGTTTTTTGTTTCTTCTTTACAGCTCTCGGTCCTACAGTCGACATAGACGAAGCAGAAGCCATGAAAATGACAAGTAGGCTAATTTGCATCTTGCAGTATTTCACTAATAATATAAACGTGTCACTATAGCTTTATGCTCTGAGCATTAATAATGATAATCCCACCAGGCACAAAGCTCCTCCTCGTGACCAGCACAGAACACACCATGAAACAGCCTCACACTCCGCCTCCCACTCCCCTTCCCCGTCCAGGTCAAGACCCAAAGGTAAAAAGAGCCAGTCCAAGTCCCACAGCCCAGCTGAAGACTTCCACCCATCCCAGAAACAGTCTGTTAGGAGATCCCCATCACGCTCCTACTCTAGATCCATGTCCCGGTCACGGTCTCGCTCCAGGTCCTGGGCTGGACGCAAGTCTGGAGGCCACTGACTGACAGTTCTCCAAAGCCCTCTATTTATGTTTGACTAGAGGTTTCTGTTTAAGGTTGAACCCTAGCCCTTTTCAGATGTGCGTTACTTCACATTGTTGGCTTTGTTAATCTGGCAAATGATTTCTATGTTATGTTCCTCCCAGCTTCATTCAGAAATACCAACAACAGTGACAGAGAGAACCACAGTGTGTATGATGTTTGACATGCGTGATATTTGACGATTTTTGCATTCGTAGCGACAAATATTGTCAGTATTCACTCTAGAACATTTAGTTCTCCCTGCCATTGTTGCTATTCTTACTAAGAGCTGTGTGTTGCACTAAGCCCCTCCCACAGACTTAAAGAGAGAGAGAGCTTCTGTATTGGAAATAGGAAAAAATATATAACAGAAGAATGCTTTCATGTTATTGCAAATAAAAATAAGAAAATATTTTTATATCCACACTACTACCATTTAGTGAGCTGAGGAAGTCATGCAGATGATATTATGTATCCCTGTCTATAAATGTAACTGCATAGATTGAAAGTTGTATGTAAATGCTACTAGGTCCAACACTTTAAGAAATGCTGTTGTGACCTTTATGGAAAGGTGAGGGAGGTGCTCATTTAGATCCAAAGCCAACATGTTAAGATGTCATATTTATGGAAAGGTGTGCATGTCTGAAAGGAGTCTTGTGCTCCCTGCTTCCATTTATTATTATCTCAATATGGAGAAATCTGTTGCCAAAGGAAAGCAGTTATTGAAAAGGGTTTTTTCTTGTATCAAGCACAGCTGATTCTCGTTTTTTTTATTTGTTTTTTGTATGTGTTAAAGGCCCTGGTTTACTAGTATTTACGACATGCCCTGGCCTCATGTTTGTTTTAATTTCAGCTGGGAAACTTGTATACTATAGTAACTGCTGCGGCAATGGATGATATGCTGAATGCAGTTAGGTGGTACCCAGTGTGGTGTCATATTTTGTTATGTAATATGTTCAAAATGAGAAGCATTTGATTTTCCATGTACTTGCTTTCCCTAAGTAAATTCCTTGTTTAAACTGGTTTACTTGGCATCTTTTGTCAATAAAAAAAAAACATTCTTACTATGTTCTAGTTTTGTATAGTGATGTAACCAAGTTTAAAATTGATTAGAATAGCTTCAAACAAGTGTTACTATATCCAGTCAAAGACACTCAAGCACAAAATAGGGGGGTAGGGGAGGGGATTTATTGTTTTTTTTGCTTTTTTTTTTTTTTTTTTTTTAAGTTTGTCATCAATTCAAATAGTGCTTTCTTGTTTTACATTTTTAAACAAATTAATACCAATCGTAAACAGGGCACATTTCATTATTCTCAGTGACATTTCATCAGAGGGACAAATTTAAAGCCAATTCATTGAAGGTTTAAAATTTAGAATATGGAGACTGCCATGCACAATTTAGTCTGGGCAAGAAAGAAAATGTTTCCATGAACAACCAAGGGAAGGCAGTATTTAATTATGGAGCCATGTTCAGTTCTCAGCTGGCGGAAGAACAGCCAAGAACCGAAAGTGGTTCTGGTGAAAATTTTCCTTGGAGAATTGCCACCAATGAAAATTGTCAGTTTCAGTATGAGTTTTAACTTAGGCACAAGTTAAAAAACAACAAAAAAAAAAGTGTCAAGCTTACATATCACTGTAAGCACATTCGCATCTCAAATCTATACATGTGCAAGTCTCCTAGAGTCCAATTGATATTTTCTAGTTTTACTTATTTTTCCATTTAGCATCTTTCATCCTACACGGTGGAATACAAAACAATAAAAAACGTGCAAGACCTCTGGAAAGATAACAGTGCAGGGGTACTGACAGATGCTATAGGCAGCTTTTTTTTTTTTTAAACAAAAATATTCTTCAGTATTGAAGTCAAGACATGACCTTAGCATGTCTCATACATTCAGTGTTATTACTAAAAATACTTTTGTCAAACAGGCCTCAAACTTGGCCTGAAAATGTACATATGCTACAAGTGATTTATACATTTCATTATTTACATGGCTCTTGAACTCACTAACAAGCTCTCACTTTGTTTTGTCATTTTTAAGCTGACCATAAATGGCTCCAATTCTGCAAAGGGAAAGCAAAAAGAGCCTCAGACAACTGAATTACATAGAGAGAATCCACAGAAGATAGTCAATTACGCCTCCATCAATTCAACGGCATCCTAGCCTGTAACTTATGAAAAAAAGAAAACAGTCTGATTGCAGTGCAGGAGGGTAAGGGGCAGAAGTGCAAGAAACAGGGGGCAGCAAGTGTCTGTTGATTATGGGGTAGTTAACCACTGAGACTTATTTTGTAAACACAAACACCAGCCTCCGGTCTCACATTGAGGTGCTTGGGCCACTTCAGAAACCTTCCTCAGCTCTGCCTCGTCTTGTGCACAAACGCATACAGCCAACAGGACCAGGTAATGTGATTTTTGAGAAAATGAAACTCAGTAGTCCCAGATTTAAGCCAGGCCCTCTTCCGCACGTTAAAGCTGCAGCACTGTCCTGAAGAGGCAGAGACCGAAGAGCAGTAACGGTACTGATTAGAACAGATAAACAGGTGATCAAGGAGACTTCAAACCATTCACTTCGAGCTGGTAAGTGGAAATGGCAACAACGCCATTCACACAAATGTCCAAAAAAAGAAAAGCAAAACATTGCTTTGGTTATACACAGCACATCATATATCTTTCAACAACCACAACAAAAAGGACTTATACAAAATAATGCTATGATAAGAGTGCTGTAGACCTTGGACACACTCAACTCCAAGTGCATGTGCGCACAGCGCAATAAAAAAAAAGAAAAAAAAAAAAAAAGGGTACATGAGTTGGTGGTCCAAGGCCAGTGTGCCATGGTCTCTTTTTACCCTTCGTTTGAGGTTACACCTTTAACCTGTAGTTACACTACAGCTCATCTCCTGTAAAATAGCTTTTTTTCCCTGCAGAATTGCAGTTGAGTGCCTTCTCTGCCCAAACAATGAATGTGATGCATATAAACAAATCTGTGGGCCCTTGACAAAAAATAAAACTGCTACAAATATGAACATGTTTTAGCACCTAAAGCTTAAAGAGATAAATCCAAAGATCATCAGAAAACTTACATAAATCAAATGTTATGTCTGTCCAAAGAAATGGACTGTAAGAGTGATGGGAATTTACCTGACCTACATTACAATTCTTGTTTGGGTAAAAGAAGCACACTCAATCTGCCTTGACAGCCAAGATTAAAAATAACAAAACAAATGTACAAAGGATATCCAGTTTGTCATTAATCACAGAAACTAGAGACATCACCGACCAGCAAGGCTGCAATTCTGTAAATTTAAAATACTGGGTTTTTAAATGAATGCTAAACAGGAACAGTAAAACATTGCTCCTGCCAAACATCCATTAAATTTAAAGGTCAGCCAAAAATGAGCTAAAAATATCACAGAACTGAGGTGTTCCTGGTGGGTGGGTCCATGCATTGGCTTTTTATTTAATACAGAAGTGTTGGTATCCCCCATCAGGCCTGCACCTTCAGGAGGCTCTTGAGCTGGAAGGTCATAACCTCCCTGTTGTCACAGGAGCCTATAGGGAAAGACACCCAGTGGCTAGGGGGTTTGGGCAAAACACTGGGTGAAGGTGGCTCGCTGAACTTAGGCCCTGCGTAGCTTGGGCTGCCTTGGGTTGTCAGGAGTGTGTTGAGATGAGACACTGCACCCTCCCAGTTCTGATCATAGTTGGTAGCAAAACGGACAGAAGCATTCTTCTCTAAAGACACGGCCTGCCGTGTCTCTGGAGACCTGTGGTATGCAGTGCCTTTATCGCTCCGACGGAGGCCGTGGTGGTGAAGGCCCCCTGCCCCTCCTACAGATGCTGCTGCTCCGTTCTGGTCACGGCTTCGCTGCTTTGCCCGGCCAAGCTGGTGGTTCTTCTTGGCCAAAGGGCGCTCAGGGTGGGAAACTGGAATGTTGTACCTCTCTCCACCTCCCATACTGCTTTTGCTCTACGTGTCACCTAAATGATGAGAATATTATCACTAAAGTAAAGTATAACTCTCGTTATGCACTGTAACCACGCTGGTGATACTCTGTTAAACAGGGTAAATTGTTGACTGCCAAGCATGCGCATAGGCACACCACTTCACAATAAAAACAAGTACAGAGACTACGTGCAGGAACAGCAGACGGCTCGCCCCTCCCCCCACACAGCCAAGAGCAAAACAGCATCAACTCACCTCTTTGTTGTCGAAAAGTTGGCCAAGTAGACGTCTCTTTTTAATCTTTCTCCTCCAATCGGGCCCCAGGTCCTCGAAGTAGTCTTCTGTCTACCTCTCGCTGCACATTTGTGTCCAGCAGGGTCTGAGGTTTTCATGTGCCAATGAGCGTTGTTTTCTCGTGAAGCCGAGCTGAACATCAATTCACCTCGGCGCACGATGCTCCAAGAAGTCGCCGACCCTTCAGGCATTAAAAACGTCGATCAGATATGCTAAATAGACAGTACTTAACATAACAATAGCGCTCACAATGTTGCGACGTGTGACAAGGAACTGACGTTTTCGTCAAATATTTTGTCATATAACACAAAAATACCGAGAAAATAACAGTTCCTCACGATTTCCTTGATAATAAACACTATATATAAATTGTAAGCGATGGCGATTAGCACAACAAAATGTTATGTAAGAAAAGTGCGACATAATAGCCCACTTATTTTTGCTCAGGCTTGGCTTAAACTGCGACCAATTTTCCCTGGCTTTGCTTAGTAAATTTTAATAATAAAAAGCAGTGGTATTCATACCCTTCATATAGGAGAAAGCAATTAATTAGCAATACAACAGGTTAAAAAAAAAATCTAACGCTTTTATGATCTAGGTCGCTCTTCTTTGGCACCGAACCAAAACAAAGAAACTCGGCTTAATATGGCGACGAGGCATAAAACTGCTTCTTACCGACTTCTTCAGGCTTGGTTGTTAAAGCCTTTCGTCAGAAAAATATAAAGTTAGCTTCTGAACTCCTTCGGCAGACTATGTAGGAAGTACAGCAAGCTATATTTCCTACAAATCCGTCACCCTCGAAGCTTATTTGGTGTTAAAAGTGGGCGTAGAGATGCCACTTCTCTCCCCCGACTCTGAATTGCGACAAAATGGAATCTACAGCAGCGATATGTAGTACCATCTAACCCACAACTAACCAATCGCGCACCAGCTACGAAGTAAACGACCAATCAGGGAAAAGACAGACAAATGCCTGTTGCCAGACTGGTGACGTCAATCACTGAACCTCCTCTCCTTGCCTTTGTTGGAGCTCGGGTATTTCCTGAGAGAAGTGAAAAAGATACCACAAAACAGCCACTTTCGAGTTCTAAAACTTGACGCTTTCAAGCTGTAATAAGTAGAAAATGCCCCAGCTGTCATATACAACATCATAAAAAAGGTTTGGAGTGCGCATACATGCAGTCAAGTGTTACGTAATGTGAAGTCATGTCACTCCTTCAGTTAACTAACACGTCCAGTGTTACTGGATTTACTGAAGCACTTTTTCTGCTACAGGAAACGTCTTAGGTTTATCACAGTTCCTGTTTATTCAGGTTAGCCTCTTTTGTGCTACCTCGAAACAGCAGCAACAGGCTGTAATAACAATGTCTATGAGCTGCCCATCCCCCAACATTGTTTTGCCCCGGTACAAAACAACTTGCTCAAACCCTTCATTTAACTTCTTTTTTTTTTTTTTTTTTGAACAGGTGGAGGTCTTAAACAAAACCTTAGGATACAGAATATTTTTAAAAAACGTCTTATGATGGATGCTGACGATAGTGGTCTTTTCATAACTCTAACACATCTAGATAAGTCATAGGCTTGTTAAAGAGGAACTTACTTTCCCCAATGAGCCACAGGTCTCTATAATCCTGAAGTCAGACTGAGGGCACAATGCTGATGGCAAAAGAGCATTAAATTAAAAAAATAACAGGAATTTGAGATCATTGAGATCTTCATATTGGCTGACTCTGGGTTTGATTAGTTTTTGAAAACTTAGTCAATGACTTGAATGTTGTTCCATCTATCTACTTGTCCTTTTTTCTCTGCTGGGTCACTAAAAGTATGTTAACCACAAAAATCCAGGCTCCTTTCGGATATATATAAATATATATGCACTATTTGCGAATAAAAATGTGACACAAAGGCTAAAACCAGACTTTTGTCTCATTGTCATGTTTTGACTGGGGTATTCTTCTATTTTTCTGCTTTCTTATAATATTACATTCAGTTTTTCCTTTGATGCAGGTCTTACTTTTCTCCCAGTCTTTTAAAGGCCATTGACCATGGACATCATGTCTCAAAGTCTTTGAGTAGGTTTTATGAGAGTGTGCAGGTTTAAGTCTAAAGAAGAAAAACAGCCAGTGTGATAGATTAACTAATATCCATGTCGGCATAGTCTTCCTTGTTTAAAGGGCATAGATTTTTAAAGAGTTGTGCAACACAGTTGGTGACAGCCGTTGCTCACAGCTGAAGGCCAAGGAAGGACACTCCCTAAAGCAAAGCAACCTTTGAAGGGGGCTGTGCCAACCAAGAGTCAGCTATGTATGGAAAGTAGGTCACCCAGAGGCCGCTATAGGTCGCTCAAAACACAGGGAGAGGACTACTCGCCTTATTTGACTGACTGCAAAAGCCAAGTGGTGTAAACACGTCATAGAGTTAATGTACAGTGGAGTGGAAAGTGGAATGAAAAATACAAAAGCTGCCAGTTTCATAGTTATCCCTCACACAGAGAAAAAGAATGAAACTACACAGATGGATTCTCTTAGTCTCTTGGCACTGGTCACTTATGGCAGTTATTTGTTGTTAGCAGAGGAGGGAAGTAACAAAGTACAAATACTTTGTTACTGTACCTAAGTAGAATTTTCAAGTATCTGTATTTTACTTGAGTATTTTTTTTTTTAACAGCCTTTTACTTTTACTCCCTACATTTTAACACAAATATCTCTACTTTCTACATACTTTCTGCTTTCTACTTGTGTGATAAACTACACAGAAACAGTTTGTGTGTTTGCTGATATTTGTTGAGCTGCATTTGAAATGACCTGCAACTTTAACTCCTCTTATGCTCACTCCTCCTCTGTAGCGCTAGCCAGATGCTGAAGTACCGCAACCACACTATATTGACATCTGCACCAACCCCTGAGTATAGTGCTATGGATGATGCATAAATTATGTTTTTGCATCTTTCATGTCGGCGTGTGGGATAACCACAGGTGATGGTCTGCGATAACTACAGGTGATGGATACACCAATCTTTTATGTTATTGTTCCCTCCATTTAGGTTCAAATCACTTTGATGTCTGGAAGGCGAGCAGTGATGTGAAATAATAACTCGCCTCAAATGCATTAAAGTGACAAGCCTGTTTTGAAAATGTAAGGGGTAGAAAGTAGAGATATTTGCACTAAAATGTAGGGAGTAACAGTAAAAAGCTGTCAGAAAAAAAATACTCAAGTAAAGTACAGATAGCTGAAAATTCTACTTAAGTACAGTAACAAAGTATTTGTACTTCATTACTTCCCACGTCTGGTGGCAGGTAATTTCAAATGCAATATTTCTAACAGCTCAACAAATATGAGCAAACACACAAACTATTTCTGTGCAGTTTGTCACATAGTGTGTCTGCTAGCTAAATGTACAGCTGCTGTATTTCCCAGGGAGAGAAAAAAAAGAGTTCATTCAGAGATGGAGAAAGACGTAGGAAAGACAGGACAGGAGAGGAAAAAGAGAGATTATTTTTGAAGCCAAAGACTGCTCAGTGACATTTGATAAACTGGAAATTTAAGGCTTACATGTAATGTCCTCATTCATTTTAGAGTTTTTTGAACAGAAATAGTTGATGTGTTGCTGAAGTTATGTTTTTCCATATTGTGAAACATCCTGCATGAAAATACTAGGCGGTTTAATGCTAAAGCGCTTATTTTGCAGTTCTGTGGTGAATTTACAGTAATGTACTATGTTGGACTGGTTCAGAGCAGCTTTGGCGTTCATGGTCAGTGTTAGGTTGCATCAAGGGTAGCAGAGATCAATTTGAGTTTAAGCTGAAGATCCTTAGATTCATTCACTGAATTCTACCTTTATAGCAACTTTATATTGTCTAGTATAAAGACAGTGTAAACAGTACTGTCAGTGTAGGGTATGGAATCAGCCAAGATAGGTTACGAAACATCTGCTTATATCTTGATGAACGGAGTTGTGTAAATCTGCAAAGAGCAGTAAACCTCAGAGCAGCAGCAGCAGCAACAGCAGCGCCTGTCAGCTGATCAAAGCCTGTACACCAAGAAAATCTGCTGGAGCTCACAATAGAAATTTTTGTAACTTGTGATCCTTTTCTCTAAGCTGCATCACAGCCAATTTTAGGGTTCCCACACCTGCCGAATCTGACTTTAACCCCTGACTCTGCTCATTTTCCGGTTTAGGTGTGAAGGCAAAGTCGCCCATCTACAATGTAGGCAACAGCAAATGGAGATGGATTTTATTTAATTCCCTTTGTTTTTCTCTGCTTGTGTTCTACATAACAGATGTTCAAGCTGAGTACATTCATTAGAATTAAGGATGAAATAAAGTTTGTATTACTGTGTACTAATATTATTTTATTATTATATTAATATAGCACAAGGTTCAGTTTCATTTGCACAAAAATAGCTGGTAGAAATGTTCTCCAAAGAGCTACTTTTTACTTTTATACTTTGAGTGTTTTTCAGAGCCTGTACTTTGTCACTTTTACTTGAGTAAAGAACTTGAATCAATACTTAAGTGAAGAATGTCAGTACTTTTGCCACTTCTGGTTTTTAGAATATAAAGTAAACAAGTCTGAAATGTGCTTCACTCCCCCACACAAAGTGAAGTGGGAAAGTACAGAAGCAGTGGTTTCACACCACTCAGCAATAAGTTGAACACACATCAAAATCTTCTGTACTAACAGCAAACACATTCAAATTAAACTTCTTCTTTTTTTTACCAGGGCCACAGCCAGCTGATAAAGTTGGTCGAACACTCATGCAACATTTTGCTTTGGAGATGAACCAACCTCAACCTTTCTGCAAAAATCTCTCAGAGCACATTTTGTATAAACCACTGACAAATACTTTTTCCAGTGTGACCCAATTGGTAAGGTTGAGTCCTCAGTACTTTTTTCTATGCATCTGAGAGTTTCAGCGCTTATCTCCTGTGCTAAGTTTGCACACTACCGTTAAAATCTCACACGACAAAATGTTTACCTTTATTTTATATAAAGAAGTACAAGTATATTTAGAAAATGTTGACATTTAACAAACCATTGATTTACAAAACAAATGATAAATAGGTTTTTCAACCTCTTCAGTCATATGCACCACAGTGGATCTACAAAGGCCCACTTAACAAAAGTTGAAATCTAGGAAGAGACTGAACTCCCCATACATTTCCACTCCCATGTAATGCTGGCATCAACACACCAGGAATAGCAGTGCATTGTTTTTACTAATTGGAATTATTAACTCAGCCATCAGGTGACAAGGACTGGATTCGCAAACTGTAATTCAATTCAATTCAATTCAATTCAATTCAATTCAATTCAATTTTATTTGTACAGCGCCAAATCACAACAACAGTCGCCTCAAGGCGCTTTATATTTTAGGGTAAAGACCCTACAATATTAGACAGAAAAGACAGGAAACCCCAACAATCAGACGACCCCCTATGAGCAAGCACTTGGCAACAGTGGGAAGGAAAAACTCCCTTTTAACAGGAAGAAACCTCCGGCAGAACCAGGCTCAGGGAGGGGCAGCCATCTGCCGCGACCGGTTGGGGATGAGGGGAAACAGAAGAGAGCAGAGGGAGACAGGACAAAAAGGCACACCTATAGGAGAGAGACAGAGTTAATAATAGCTAATGACTAAATGCAAATGGTGTATAAAACACATGGAGAGTGAAAAGAAGTGAGGAAAAGGAAGTGCTCAGTGCATCATGGGAAGTCCCCAGCAGCCTAGGCCTATTGCAGCATAACTAAGGGATGGTTCAGGGTTACCGGATCCAGCCCTAACTATAAGCTCTATCAAAA
>VUQI01058081.1:0-24554 GCA_015106735.1 Paratilapia polleni
TTCATTAATGCTGCACTTTTATTTTTACTTTATTTTTAGAATATTACCAGTTACACTAGCTTTACAAGTCCACACTTGAGCCACAATGTTAAAATACACATGACCCAACCCGACCACACTGAGCTGGGACAATATAAAAATATGTTGATGTTATATTGCTACAGAGCTGCTCATCAGCTCAGGCACAGCCTTCTGAACTTTAGAAAACATTCATTTGAAGTCAGCCTTGCAGCTCTCTGTAAATTTATATAAGCCTCAGCTCTCAGCCACCAAATGAAATGATGTTAACATGACAACAGTCATGGGCAACCTAAAACCGTTTAAAAAACATTACTGACACATTTAAATGGAAATACATATCAGCCATCTGGCTTCATCTTACCTGCTACAGAAGGACAGTGGAATATACTGCATACCTCCCTTTGTAGGTCGCGACTTGTTGGTTTTAAATAAATTATTGCCCCCTGCTGGTACTGCAACTTAAGCATGCGTGTCCTTGCGTGACAGGCAAAGCGTGACACCCACATGATGTCCTCTAGTGGACCAGTGGGTCTATTACATGCTTTGCCGTGATACTGGGTTGGTTCTGTAAACCACTTTGTGACAAATATGCTTTGTAATAATCACTCCCTCCTCTCTCATGTGTAACTCGTCTCACTCTGGGTGAGACTAGAAGCCTGAGCTTGAATTAAAATTGTTTGCAGATTACACTTATATACAACTCAGGTATTAAGTTGACATGAGGGCTCAAACTCATCCTGGATAAATACTGGAATAATTTCATCTCCTCCTTTTCTGCCTCCAGCTTCTCTTCTTTGCTATAATCATCGACAGTTTCATTAATGTGACCTCAGCTTGCTTTAGTTTACTTCGCATAGTGTAGAGGAAAATGGACTAGATTAAAGAGAAAAGAATGAATTCCCTCTGTATATATCTTTCCCATGCACACACAGATGGTCACACTGAGACACAATCTGTGACCTTAAAGCTCAACATCACTTTGTGACAAACCTGATTTTATAAAAACTGCTCAGTGAATCTCTCAGTAATTTGAAGATTCTAATGATTGAACAGATCCAAGACTATTCCGAACACTGATTATTCTTTATCCTGTTATGCATTGGAAATAATGGAAAGAATACAGCTCGTTACAATTCATGCAGGTCAAGGTGAAACATGAAGCTTAGCATAAAAGTAAAGTAAAAAGCAAGAAAAAAAAATCCTCACTATAAAAAGTCAGTAGATAGTTGCAATAAGTTGACGGCTAAAAGATGGCTTTTCTTCACAAACACTCCGCAGAGCCTGTTTCCCCTAATTCAATTATACAGTTTCATAGAAACTCAACTAGGGCATATAGCATATGCAAGTGCAGAAATTAAATCAAAATCTGTAACATGCTGATTAATTTAAAAACGTAACTATTCCTGAGCTCCACACTCCACCTGAACAGAATTTTCAGTCTAGATTATATAAAGGGTTTGGATGCAGTGCACTTGAAGTAATTACACAAACGTCCAAGGGAAATGGGACAAAAATACACAGTACAGTGTAGAAAATGAAGGAATGCTTACTGTATTATATCCTACAGTAATACAAGCCGTAGCAGCTTGTGTCAGACCATCACGGCAAACTCACCCAGAGGTAGCAATGGACCAACAGATGCTCAGAATACAGGTGGGGTTAAAATGACTGATGCCTGTAATGTCAAGGTATTGTAAGTGAAGCAAATTCTGCCTGAAATTGTGTCTCAAAGCTCTGCAAAGCTTCTGTCTGCGAGAGGCAGCCAATTTAATCAAGCTGGCTTAAAGGGAAGGTGGTGTCAAAGTAGGAATGTGCAAGACTAGTCAGCTAGATAATTAAACATTGCTGCCCTAGTTAGTCGCCATAAGAAATACTTGTCAGTTTACCAATTTATATTTTTTTAATATACAATACCAGCTAACTGTTGGTTGTAAGGTGCGATGCAACCACTGGGGACTAGTCCGCTTCTCAATTTCTGTGATGGGAATTTTCAAATGAGCAAGATGGAAAGTAAGACAGATGGCAGCCACGCAAAGCAGTACAGTTCTGGAGTATTTTGATCTAGAAAATTAATGGCTGTAAGTAGTTTGTGTCCATGTAAACTGTCATTTAATCACTTGACCAGAGCAACGAGTAAACACAGTCTGCACAGAACAGTGTGAACAATGGAAATAAAAAAAGGCCACTGGAGCTAGCACAGCTAACATTAGCCACACTCAGCAAACAAATCTGAGATTGTGTGAGAACAATGTTCTATACAGTGCAAAGTGCCACAAATTTTCACTTAAAAGTACAATTTGATTATCAATAAACATCGCCTAAATGCAGTATATATGCACAATATTTGTATGGACAATGTTTAGACCTGCAAAATTTTGACTGTTTTCTGGGAACATTTCTGCCTTAATGGCAGAGGAGATAAAAACGACTTGTTTCTAACCTTTGATGAACTGAAGAGCTGCACCTCTATAAATTATGAATTGTAAAATCAGGCAAAGCAACTGTAGCAGAGTCCAAGAATCAACATATGGAGCTGGACATTTCCCCAAAATGACATTCTTGAATAAATTACCTGAGTCTCTGAAGGACGAAGTTACACATTTATAAGTAAAGCTAAAGAAACAGAAATAATGTGAATGTTAACACCTATTGCATGTAAGAAGCTAATCAAAATAACATCAAAATAGACTTTCTGGAATAGGGAAAGTAGGCTAGTAAGCTAGCTGGCCACAATATCCACATCAAAAGCATCTCTGAAAATAACCTTGGTGGGATGCTGAAACTGTATGTTTCTTAAACAGGTTTCCACAGTCACAGTTACCAAATTCAAAGGACTCTATTAAGGCAGTCAGGCAGTGTAATATAGTTAGAAAAAATGATAGAATTCATTTGCTTACACTGTGTTTTCAGCTTCATGGATGTGTGTCCTGAATCATATCTATTTTCAAAGACTTTTGTCCCATTTTCCCCAACACCAGACCTCTGTATGCTTGGTTGGAAGGCAAGTCATTGGAAATTTTGCTTTGGCCATTGAAGAGAATGAGGACAAAGGGGTGGAAGAGCACAGAATGATCAATGGTTGCGGAGCTTTAAAAGGCACACAAACACACTTGTGTATCATTCATTCCCTGCACGTTACTGTGCTGATGTGCATCACACCACACAACACACAGCCTGAAACACGCAGTCTTTCCTTTACACACTTGCTATTTTCATCACAAAACACGCACACACAGTACTCTCCGTGCCCACTCGCATTCAAACAGAGATAGAAAGTTGAATATGCCTGTCCCTCTCTGAAAACAACACATGCACACACACATATAAAGAGTGAATAGTGAGTGTGGGCAGTGACAGGCGTGCTGTAGCACACTGGGATGAGGTGAAAGGAAAGGAGGGTGTTTCAAAATTCAATGAAAACTGACAAGTCTCCCCACAGGCTTTTGAAAACTCAAGTAACCCAAGCAGTCTGCCTTAAATCTATCTATCTATCTATCTATCTATCTATCTATCTCAAAGGGAGGAAAAAATGCATAAAGAGGAAGAACTGAGGGAGCAGTGGAGCAAAGATAGTATTTCAGTTGGTGGCTTTCACAAAACGTTCTAACCTTTAGGACCGTCAAGAAATCGGTAAGGCTGTCAACGAATATTCTAAAATTGATTATATAATTGAATTTAAGAAATTTAACCAATTAATATTCAGTTGTGGAAAAAGAAAAATAGTACTACTGCCCACTGTCTTTCTACCACGCTGCACTCAATGCAAAGTCCACCAGAGAAGTTGTTCGACCCAGTCCTCCAAGGAGGGTTAAGGGAACATTATCCACTTGCAATAGCACATATTGTATGGCAAAGCTGTGTGGCATAGTATAGACGCAGGTGCTTTAGATTTTAAATACACTGCTGCTAATGTGAAGAGAGAGAGCAGTGAATGATTTAGCCTACCCTAATCAGGGAAGGTGAAGAACTGAAGGTAAACAGTGTTAAGTCACCATTTTCCTGGTTCTTACATTTGTAAAACTTTGTTACTTGTACCAAGCCTTTAGCCTCTTATATGTGTAAAACCAGTTAATGGTAACAACTGGCTAACATTAGTTAGCTTAATGGTTGTAGCGTTTGTGTAAAAGACATCTTAAAATAGAAAATCCTCTGATGCTTAGGCTTGGTGAGGGGTTAGTTTAGCATTGGAATAATTCAAAAACAACCATGTGCTAATGATGGCAGGGAGCTCACAACCCAACATGGCTACAGAGGGAGTTATTTCTACTCATAGGCAGTATAAAAGAGGGTGTGAACAGTGAAGCCCCTCCTTTAGTTGCAAAAAGTCTTTTGGTTGTATAACAGTGTATGGGAAAATGGCCTCTGTCTCCCTTTTGTAATTTGTCAGTCACAAGTCGTTAGCCAATGAGCAGTGATGGTGATGAAAACATTTATACCAAGACTTCATAGCGGTACTTCACTGACTAGTGGCTGACATCACGGTTGCATTCATCTTTTATACTGTATATGTTTACACTCAGACTGGCAATACTTTGGATTTTGGTTAGTAGACAGCAAAACACATTGTGTAACTCAAACTACGCTGACTGAATGATGAATAAGTTCATGGTAAAATTTTCATGCCTTCAGGTCCCCGATGGTTTGATTATTTCCTGTTCCTGTTGAGGTACCATGTTTTTCACACCAGACCTGGCTCAGTGCATTAAATGCCCATTCAATATAGTCTAACCTAATTATTTTAGTTTATTTTGTAATGTGTAGGTGTGCAGGTCTTTTAAATATATGCATATCTTGTAACTAATGTACATATACCATTAGTTATGTCTTGCATTGTTTGGTATGCCCTCCTGTGAACGTAATGAAATATTCAAAGGGGTAAGACTCTGTATGTGGTGTTTTGACCGAATGATTTTTGTCTAGTTTTGACAGACGTAGAAATCAGTCCTTGCATGCACAAGGCATTCACAGGAAAACCATAAACACATGTATTCCAGAGAAGCTTTATCTCTTCAATAAGAGATTTACTGTTCATTCACTTTACACTCTGCCAGAGCTGTATTAAGTCATTGCTTATGCAAACATACTCCGTCTGGTAAATGTTACCAGCCTTGAACCAGAAAAATGGATGACATATTTTGAAGCAGCCATAGGAAATGCAATAACTTTTTCACGGGGGTAGGCACTCACCATGATTGTTCATTACAATGCATGTGCAACCCATTGGTCACTCTCTTGGAACTCACAGGAGCAGCCACAGTGAGTTATTGGATACTGCAGGCAAGTGCACAGCAATGCAACAAATTTCACAGTAGAAACAGAAAACTACTCTTGCCTAACATAGGATGAAATCAGAAACCATGGGGATTTGTATGGCTACACATGCACGACATTTTCTATTTTGCTGTACTTTTGTATCCCACAAACTTTTCTATTTAAGTATGAGGCTGAGTTCTTGCCAATATAATGATGTGTGCCACAATTTCTAAAAATTGTGTGCACACAAATACACACCCGATGACTTTCCTGGATTGCATCTACATCCAGATCTGAACCCTGAGAATGAGTTTTGGCAAAAATTGGCTTGCCAGTTTTTTGCCAATGTGGGATAATGTTAGCTTCCTCCTTAATAATGCCATTTGAAAATGGTTTGGGGCCCATCCAAGAGTTTTGACAGACTTCCTCCCACCATATTCTCCATTTTTAAATCCAATGAAGTCTTTTCTACACGGATTTGAAAAGTATACAACCATGAAATCTTTTTGACTTTGCTTGCTGCAATGCATGCTGCTTGTGATGGAATAAGAGCAGATGGCTGGGGACACACAGCAGTTCCTTCCCTGTTAAATTGAAAGGGAGCATGCTAGGTTTGATGCTGATGAGTCTGTGGCCAAACACACTGGAGTGACAGGATGTCCAGTGATTCAGCACTTGGCACTTTAATATAATTTTGTTAGTCTTGCAACTATTGCACATACTAGACATATGTGTGGTTACAATACTGTGTGTATTTAAAAAACAAAACGTTTCTGTTTACTGTACTGTGTTGGAAAAATAAATGGTAAAACTTTCCAATAACCATTTTGAATAAATAGGAAATTGATTGTTAAAACAGCTTTAGTTAATAGCTATTTACTGTTGACAAACAATAAAATAATATTGTTTACTAAGTAGTTAATAATTTGTTTGTAGAACACTGTCTGAATGTTTACTGTAAAGTTGCAAGTGATGTTTATAAATCTTCAGAAACAGTTTCATACCTGATGCAATAACTCTCTAAAAGGCAACACATCTGTCTAGCAGAGAATTATCTGTTTTCTAATAGTTTACTTCAACACTTAACACTCAAATGTCATCTGATATTTGCTGTTCTTGTTTCTTTTTGATACATTTAATAAACCATTTTTATTCTATTTGATTTAGCTTTGTTTGGATTTTCATGTTCTTGCATTTTACATTTGGATTTTAATTTATTTAGTTCCGGTATTTTATTCAGCTTTTTACATTTCTATTTAGAGCTTATTCATTTTACTTATTTATTTTTGTTTTTTTACTTTATTGAGCTATTTTTATTTGTCATGTTTTAGTTTATTTAACTATTTTGTATTATTTAAGCTATTTTGTTATAGGTTAAAATAAATATTACACGTCTTTGTGTCATAATTACAAGAACGGATGGACTCAAAAGCAGACCACACAAGACCAATGCAAGTTTTAAGTGCTTTCATTTTAACAGGAGTCAAAGCAGGAAGGCAGGTGAGTTCAACTCAGGTGAGTAAGTTCTCTGCACTGGGACCGAGCAGGGGGACATCGAAGAAGTGCCAAAGAGGAGAGGACAGTGAGTATCAGTGCAGTAGCGTATTTTGCCAAAATTGTTTGTATAATTTTGACTGGAGTCCTTACTTGAATTTTCCTTGGGAGTTTGCAACATGAAGCAAATGGTATCCTGCTAGTTAAGCCCGGGCAACAGAAGTAATGCAGCAGGCTGACATTAACCCAGTGTTCTCCCTGTGTGGAGAAGCACAGATAAGCCACATATAAAATACATAAAACACAGGTATATCATACATTGTGTGTGGAATAGAAGAAGAAGCTGGTCTACTGCCTTTTTTTGTTTTAATTTCTTAGTTTTGGCTTGTTTCATTGCTATCTTTTGCTGATTCTAGGCTGACCTTTGACTCAAAGATACGTATGTGAATTTGGAAAAGTATGCTGATAAACTGTGAGCCCTGCCAAAACCAGTATGAATTCTGGTTCTGAATTTGTGTGTAAATGATTGTGACCTTCCCAACCAACTTGCCTTCCATGTTTAATACTGCATTGTAAATTTTTTTTTTTCTAATATAAAAAATGTTTTTAATATTTCAGCTTTGTGTTAATGTCATGGTTGAAACTGCAGATGGTGGCATTTGGAGGGCCTTTTTTTCCCAAATAAGTCTACACTATATGGAGAAAAGTACTGGGTGACCTACATATTACACCTACAGGAACTTCTCAGCCAGGGAAACCCATGCCATGAAGCTCCTGGTGCACATTTTTTGTGCTGATGTTAATACCAGAGGAGGTTTGGAGCTCTACAGTTATTATATCAGCACAGCACTGATGATTTTTATGCACTATATGCCTCAGCACTCGACGACCCCGCTCTGTAACTTTACGTGGTGGCAGAGTTGCTGTGGTTCTTAAACACTTCCACTTCGCAATAATGCAATAATACTACTTACAGATGAGGGAA
Organism: Paratilapia polleni; assembly: GCA_015106735.1. Classification (NCBI taxonomy): domain Eukaryota; kingdom Metazoa; phylum Chordata; class Actinopteri; order Cichliformes; family Cichlidae; genus Paratilapia; species Paratilapia polleni. The sequence continues at coordinate 7,754 of VUQI01058081.1, forward strand.
GAAATTTCACAGACTGACTTGCTGCAAGGCTGGCATCACCATGCTCGCATTGAGTGAGCTCTTTAGAGTGACCCATTCTTTCACAAATGTTTGTAAAGGCCGACTGCATGGCTATGCGCTTGATTTTATGTGGCAATGGGACTAAAAACACCTGAATTCAAAGAATAAGAGGTGTAGTCCAATACTTTTGTCCATATAGTGTATATGTGCTAATATGCCTTTAGTTCATACAGTATATGACTCACTCACAAGCAGTTTCACAAAGTAGTAGATGATTGCAATTGGTACTTAAGCTAAGTTAATAGTTTTCATTTGCTGAAATGTTCAAAAACCCAATACACAACACCTTTGAGTATGATCTGACAGTTTTAAATGTTTCCCTTGAGTCCCTTTAGATTTAGTGTCAGCATGATCAAACAGAAATCTATATCTATTGTTTTTCTTTTTTTCCCCATTTCCGCTGTTTCTGTTTGTGTACTGTCTGTCTCTCTTCCTCACTCTCCTAATTACCTTCCTCTTCCATGAGTGTGCTGTCCATTATTCATAAGGATGTTTTCCCTTTCCCCACTCTGTTTCACACACACACACTCACACAGACACATCTGTCTCTAACCTTTGCTTGCTTCCTCCATCTGCCTCTGCCTTTGGCTTGGCTCGGGGCTTAAACACATTTATACCCCTATTTATTTATATACATGGTTATCTCAATTAAGACAAAGAACTTTGATGTGCCTTTTGTGTCCCTGGGTGATCTAATCTAAATTTATTTTATTTTTTTTATGATGTTTGTTCTCAACAAGGAGGAGGTAAAAGTCCTGATAATATTTCTGTAGATGAACCTGCAGTGATCTCACCTGGTCCACTTCTGCAACAGAGGTGTTGGTTGGTTGTCAGCTCCCCCGTGTGTCAGGGTTAAGCCCTGTGTCCGTGTCCCCATGGCTTCTGTTCTGAAGCATGCTCATCCACCTGGGACTCTCTTTGATCCCATCAGCACCTGCAGACTTCCGGTTCTGGAAACAGGGACCAGTAGCTGTGCCTGTGAGGCAAGTTTCATGTTCAGATCTCTCTAATATTCTAGGATCATTACCTTGCTATACCACTGGGATCCTTTAGGGGAAACAGTCCAGAATGAACTGGAGCAAGTGTAGCTATAGTCCCAAAATATAGGCCACAGAGTAACATTCATGGGGTTTTAAAAAAATTAAATATATTAATAATTTATTAATTTATTAAAAATCTGATGATATCACAATATCAGCTCAAATGCAAAAACTACCTCCTAAAGAACAAAAATGGTATGTCTAATGTAATCAAATAATTGCTGACATGAGAGGGAGTCAAAGTCGTAGTTGTGTAAAAAAAATTGTAGGTAGACGGTGGAGCATATATAAATAATTCCAAAGTGCTGTGGGGCTTTGGTGTGTCTGCAACAGGTTGATATGTAATAAAATGCACTAATGACCAAATGCATTTTTTCTTCAAGCAAAATAATTTATTGATGATTTCATGATTAGGTAATGTACAGCACCATTAAAAAAAAAAAAAAAGATCCACATGGCAGCGTTAGGCCATCATAAAATATAGTAATATATTCAGACAGAAGTGATATGAATACTGGCAGGCTTTTTCAGGATTCTCTAATAGGTATGCAAATTCTTTATATTTAAATGTGGAACCTTTAATGCACATTGTCTTATTTGAGACAAATTAGATGTTAAAATTCACAATGGTATTTTATAAACTGTTGATTTATAGATACACCCTCTGAATTGAACAAATATAAGTCATCGCACTGAAATAATCATGAATAACTGTTTTGCAGACAGTCATACTCAGCATCTGTAATTTTCTCCTACACTGAGTCCGGCGTTGATCACAAACACTGTAATCATCTTTCAGCAGAATGAAAGAACGTAAGCTCTGCTGTGCTCCCATAACTCATTTACTGTAGATTACTATCACTTGGATACTATCATACACTGAGATATCGCACAGTGTGTACAAGTCCTGGCACTCTGACTAATGAAGGTAATTGTCATTGTAGTTCTCATTCATATTCTGAATTCATATTCTGATTGAGTCTGCTTCTGAATGGCCCTGTGTCTCGCTGAGATAATCATGGTGGTAAATTACAAGAGATGAGAATGACTGCTTTGCCACCACAGAACTAGAGTCATTCACATTCAGATTTGGCCTCTGGAAGGCTGATTTTGATTGATGATTGCCTTATTTCCTCATTACTCAAAACTGGCCAGAGGTTTTTGATTCAAGCGGCACCATCAGTGGTCAATTGTAGATCCGTAGCAAATGTTTCAGCACTACATAGCTCACCGATTTTCAGTCCTGTCATTACCAAACAGGGCTATGTTCGGTTTCTTCATATCATTCCTGTGAGAATGAAACCCAAACCCAGTGTTGGACATTAACACGTTACTTAGTAGTAAGAAATGTAAAGGTTACAATTAATTTCATGATACTCAACTTTGACCAACAGCTGCTCCAAATTCGCTAGTTGCAGAGACTAATGCAATGTCTCAAACAGTGTTGGGGGTCATTAGTCAAAAAAATAATGTATTACACTTTACTCGTTACTTTTCTTAAAAGTAATGCAGCATCTTACTTAATTACTCCCCAGAGAAAGTAAGTCATTATACTACTTTTGTGTTACTTCGTAACATCCTGAAATGCATTGTCACATACCAGTTAACAATATAAACCTTAGGCTACAGTCCCACATGTCAACACAAACCCTATACCACTGAGGACATACATATGATCTTTTAGTTTTTACCAATAAACACAAAGACGACAACACAAAGTAAAGTTGAAAACAAGTTCAAAGAGACTTCAAAGCGATCGCCACAGTGATTCTACTGTAGAAACATATACAAGAAATGGAAGCTACATCACTGCATTTGTTACCTGTAGAAGATCAGGCTCTGGCAGCTGGGCTGGTGTCCGCATACACTCACTCTGGGTTGCTAGCTTTGTGTTAGCATGCTGTCCGTGCAGATGCTTACAAAGAGCCAAAGCAGTATTATGCAGTTATTTCTGTCCTGGATGCAGTTTGTACTTTACCTTTGCACTCCTGTCCTTTCATACAATAAAAATAAAAGTAATGTCCATATTTCCACCATTGTCCTTGCAGGAACGGAAATCAGCTGATTGTAGCTCAAGTGCTCAGGAAGAAAAAAGCATGTTTGTTTGATGTTTTTTTTTCTTTCTACCCGTCTGTCGTACAGATAACTGAAGAACATTTGTAACACAAGTAACAACATAATTGTAACTGTAATGTAATTACTGAATTTAGTACAGCAATGCATTGCATTAGTGCATCACTGAAAATTGTAATGCGATTACAGTAACACATTACTCTGGACCACGTTAAACTCAACACTAGTCTCAAATTATGCACTTCCTTACTTGCACTTGTAAATATGACTTTTGAATGTGGAATGCTGGTTACTTCTCAGCTTTCGGCCACGTAGCACATGGGACGAGACCACAAGACAAATGCAGGAGGTGGCTACATCAGTGGCTGTCGTGGTCTGTGGGTTTTGTTGTGGGATTTGGGGATTTGTTATATCTTATCTTAAAAGTTATAAAAGTAAAAAAAAAAAATGTGGCTGGTAGGTCAACTGTCATGTTAAAAAAACAAAACAAAACAAAACAAAAAACCAATAAGCACACAGCTTGCCATGTTTGATTTGAGACAGTAGGATGTCGAAATTTGCACACTAAGCTGGTATTTACATCTAAGTGTACTAACAGAAGAACCCACATTGATACACAGTGTAGGAAATTACTAAACTGTTCCTTTCTTTAACTGTGTGATTTATTGCTGTCTGTTTCAAACCACAAAAACTGTTTTCTGTAGTAAATTATAGTAAACAATATTCTGAGAGATCTGGGGAACTTTGTAGTTTTTTTTTTTTTTTACCTAAATGTGTGGTTGTTTCCCAGGGGTATACAGTCATGTGAAAAAGAAAGTGCACCCTCTTTTAATTAAGTTTTATGTATCAGGACATAATAAAAATTCATCTGGCCCTTACCAGGTTCTAAAGTTATTTAAATACAACCTCAGATGAACAACAACAAATGACATATTATAGCGTGCCATTATTTATTTAACAAAAACTCAGTCAAATTGCAGAGCAGTGTATGAAAAACTAGGTACATTATGTAGGCCGGTAGAGTCTGAGATGTAGATCTTTGGGTTTTTTAAAGTTTCTCTCAGCATTGCACGGTCTGACCTTGGGGTGAATTTGCTGGGATGTCCACTCCTCGGAAGATTTGCAACTGTCATTAATGTTTTCCACTTGTTGTGGACTTTGTATTGTTTGGAAATGGCTAACACACACCTGAATGCTCCAGACCACCAAACTGCCAAAACCTCTGCTTTGATAAAGGTGGTAGCACCTGGCTGCTACTTACCCTCTTAATTCCTATGGAAGCAGTAAGGTTGTACTTAGTATTTCACACATTGCTTCTGCATTTGCCTTAATTTATATTAAATAAATGATGACACAGTGTAATATGTCATGTGGTGTTGTTCATCTGAGGTGGTAATATGATACCTAATTTTAGGACCAGATTATTTTTATTATGTCCTGATATGTAAAACCTTAGAATTGAAAGAGGGTATACTTTCTTTTTCACATGACTGTACATACATTCATCTGGCAGCTGAGTTTCAGGATTAGGCTACATGTCAGCTGTGAGCAGTGACCAAAGCTAAGCTAGCTTTAGCTTTAAACCAATACTTTAGACTCTTTTCAAAGTTACTCAGGTGTTCAAACTGGCCTGTTTCTCCCACATCCAACACACTGACTGTTCACTTATCATCTAATAAATCCCAGACTGTAACATGCTTTATTTTTCAAAGTTTTTTTTTTTTAGCTTGGTACATCAGTGTGTCTCTAGAAGTGCTTCGTCTAAGATGAAAGGCCTTATAGAAAATTCCGTCCTCTTTGAATCTGCACTTTCAAATGTAAATAATGATTTTGGAGTCGTTTCAAGGTCTATTCTTTACTTTTGGTGGAAGCCATCAGTTTCCCCACGACTTACAAATTTTGCGCTGAGCTAAGCTGAACAGGATTTGGACCGATTTTTGTAATGAACACAGATATTGTACTAAAGCAGACGTAGTTCCCATATTCTCAAGACACTGGCCTGATTGTCACAAATGTAGAGAGGCACTTGCAGTGCATGGTGTGCGCACATGCTCGGAGCTAAACTGCACAGATTTAAAAAGGCAAATCTTTTCTTGTCCCCAAAGCACTATGTCAGCCTCAGGCAGTGGGCGCTTAACCCTTTCCCCACACTACACACAGCTGAAAGGAGAAATGCCGCAGCATCTACGTTCTCATCACACATGGTTCAGTCTCTTGTGGGGTGCACACTGGGGTTATTATATGCTAATCTGGGACATGTGATGCAACACACACAAAAAAAAGAAATCTACATTTAAATCACTCTGGTTTTAGGGTATTGAGCCCCGAACTCTGATACAATGCAAATTAGGTCTTATTATTATTCTTTAATAAGTAAATTTTTTAAGCAGGTTTTGAAATATTTGCCATTCTTGTTTTGTTTTTTCCTCTCTTTAAAAATCATACTGATAATCAAAATTTACTTAGGTTTAACGCTGGTCAATTCTTGCACTTTACTGTTGTGAAAAGATTGCTGAGTGAGGATCATTCAATTGCTGTTTCCCCACTGGTGTTGCTATCAATCAAGCAAGTTCAATTCAGCTATTGGAAAACAATGAACTGCCTGTTAACAACCCGAACAGGAAGACTTGAAAAGGAATCCTCCTGGGACACTGCCGAGATTTACTGCAGTGAAAAGAGATTTTCTTCTTCATTAAATCGAGCCACCATATGAGAAAGACAGAAAGAAGAGAGTATTCGCTTGTGCACTACAATGTGTAATTGTGCATGCATTAGCAGAAGTGTGTATCTGTACTTCACTGTATGAGCAGGTAAGTTAGTGTGCTACTCGAGCTGGGTGGGTATTTCATTCTCGGGCTGAACGGTATAATTAAAATCTGCTGTTTTGATGAGAGCAGAAATCATTACTGTATTAAGAGAGGGGACAAAAAACAATTCTCAAGCTCAACAATTCATTTGTGAGTCAGTGAAAGGGTCTTTATTGCCTCTAATTAGTTACGTGTTGTCCTTGACAGAAACCTGAAAGAGATTTATTGACCTGGGGCTCACACTTTTGTAGGAGAAACTAAGACAAGCAAGGAAAGGCTGAAAATTGAAAGAAAACAAAGGGACCAGAGAAGGAGAAAAAAAATGAGGGTAGTTTTAGGACAGCTGAAGGGCAAATTAAATCATTTAGTTAATTTATCTGAACAGTAATGCTCTATCTTAATTTTATCCCTGAAAACAATACAGTATTTGCTGTTGTAAAGCCTGACTCACATTGAAGTATATGCATTTGTGGCTCAGGCAGCAGGGTGGTGGTAATAAGCGTTTTTTACAGATTAGTTTAGAGCTACTTTGACTGAATATGAAAGGGGGGTGTTAAGCTATCACCACCTGCAGTTGCACTTGTAAAGCTAATAAGTTGAAAGAAGCTGCAGATCTCACATTTCTAGGGAATTCTGATGTCAGCGATCAACAAGTGGCTGACACTCAGCAGGAATATTTCTAGGATTTTCTTGTGAATCTGGTTAATTTCTCTTTTATGTAGTTAATGGTAGTTTTCACACTGAAACACAGTGCTTTTTGGTTTAATGAAAAGTTGGAAAGTAACAGGATTAAAATAAATAAATAAATTGTGTCATCTCTGCTGTCACAGGATCATGCAAGCACTGAAAGTGAAAGTCAATTTCTGATTTGATTTGTTTGAGCTGTAGCTGTTTCAACATGCAGGAGAAAAAATCAGCAGAGAAATGTAGAAACCCACCTGGCAAATCGCACCCTGGTCTATGCTTATAAAGGCTATGCTTAAATGTCTATGTTTAAAAATTAATCATGTTTACAGTTCAGCTTCTTTGCCTTTCTCCTGTAGCTTAGTGAGCTTTAGAGATGCTGAAAAGTGGATTTGAGAAGTTTTTAGAGTATGCTCATCTAACCTTTTTGGTTGCAAGCTCCAGTTCTAACGCTCAACAAGAAAGCTAATAAGCATATTTCCAAAACTATGTCCACCAACTCCATAGTTTGTTGGTTCGGTCCGCATGCCACGTGTCAAAGTGCCCATAAAGTAGACAATGAAGCTTAGATTTTTCTTAATACTTAATGAATTGGGGGAAAATCTAAGTTGCTTTGAATAAAGCATCTGAGAAATGACTTCAGTCTAATGAATAAGGCCAGTGGGTAAGTAACTTAATTTACTAGCAAATTAGTCAGCTTTAAAGATAAATGGTGGCAGAGTTTAGATTAAATGCAGTTAAAGAGATGTCTTTGGCACAAGTGTAAAATGTTTTTTAATAGTTCAAGAGAGAAAAATGCATATTTTTCAGTATACTAAGACGCTTGTTCCTTGGCTCTCTCTCCCATTAACATTACTGTGTATAAACATCAAATATAAACAGTTTCATTACTCCTGCTTTAAAAGCACAATTAAAACGAACATAACAGTAATTGCATAAGAGACCAAGGGCATTTAAAGGCAATAAAAACAACAATAAAACAACTGTTGCATTAAAGACATGATTGAAATGATAAAAATGAGCAGCAGCAACAGCACAGCTCTGCTGCATTCAGCGTGTGAGTGGGTAGACTGTACAACTCGTTTCTGACCACCTGAGGGTAAATGTTGTCTCTGAAGCACTTGATCTGGTTTCTGATGCTTTTGAGATGAAAGAGCTGAGAATAAACCATGCTCAGGACAGCTGAGTGCTCAGTGCTGCTTGGAGCGCTACACAACAATCACAACCAATAGCTTGTGGTGGACTTTAGTGATCGGTAAAACACAATAATGAGCACACTGTCTCTGCTGAAAACTTGTTGTTGATAGAGCATGAGAATTTAAACACATCTCTTTGCTAGCACTAACGTTATTCCACATATCAGTGTGAAGCCCAAAGTAAACAGCCAGGTGAAAGTGGAAGCAAATGATAACTGCTACAGTCCTTAAACTAAGCAGCTACCATATGTTTACAATGAAATTAACTAGTTTAACAACCAGCGGGGATGTTACAAATGTCATGACTTCAATTTGCTACAATCTGTGCCTGAAAATAGTTTACAGCTGCTGTCTATAGTAAACAAGCTGGAAGTGGGCTGGCAGTCAGCTGAGCTGGAGGTCACTGGTCTGGTCACTTTCCTCATTGACAATGTCCCAGAGGTGCTTATTCCCTATGGTGTCGATTTCCTGAGCAGTAGGGTAACAGGGCTTTAAACAGGCTACATGCACTACTTTCCTGTCTTCTCCACTGTCCTCCAGCATCATAGTTACTGTATACCAGTTCACAGAACAGATTTATCCCACAGTCATCCAAATGAGCTTTTTCCACTGCCTTGTATAACAGCTGTTGAGCGGTTGTCGGGATCAATGGCAGAATAAAACCCCACAGAACTTCCCCTCTGGTCTCCCAGTAAGGAGGAGCCAGTTGAAGATGGAAAAGGTTCATAATGAGAACCCAGATGCATGGTAGAGTGCCGGTGCACTTGCAGGTGAGTTTTGTTTTCTGGCAAGGCTGTAAGCAGGGGATCGGGAAGAGGTGTGGAGCTGAGAAGAGTTTGGCCGTTTCATACTTGGCAAGTTCAATTGGGAGTCCAGACTTCATTGCAGCTTCTGAGTTTTGTTCAAAATGCATTCTGGGATACTTAGCTGCCCCAAGTCCACACAAGTCACCACCCGATGCATCCTCGATAGAATGGGCGGAGCAAGAACACATCTGGGCCTTTTGAGCGTGCTTGACTTGATGCGTACTTTGAATTGCAACCATACTTGGGCTGCGACTCATGACGTTTCACAAGTCCGCAAGAACACAAATAGGCTGCAGTATGCATATTTAGAAATGGCTAGTGTTCCTAAATGATGCTCACTTCCTCTGTCATACTGTGCAACTGGTTGTGACATGTTGTTGCTTTCTCCTGTAGGTGTGTCTAGCATGGAAGTCATTACATCTCAGATGTCCTTTAGCATCTAAGACAGGTAGACAGGGTTTTTCTGTTTTTTCTGGTTATTACCCTGCTGCTCTTCCTTCAACAGATGAAACACGCAGCTCAAGTCCTTATTATTTTTTTGTAGCTCAGTTATGTTTGTATCATCAGGAAGTTTTACCAGTGGGGGGTGGCAGAATTTCCATTTGTTTCATTATTTTCTGACTATTTTTTAGACAAATACCCCAAAGGGCTTTAATACCTATTTGTAACACGGTTACAAATAGGTTTCAGAGACATGGACTAAGCCAAGTCTTGAAGATCTCCATTGAAAAAAGTATGCTTGTTCCATGTCTGGGAACTTGCCTTGTTGCTCAGCACTAATATAGTTAGTTAGCGATAATGCTAATTCAGTATTGTCAACATAGTGTAAAATTATGCATTAAAAGGCTTAGTTGTACTTTACAGAGGCAATACTATGCTGAACCAATCTACTACTGCCTGTCTAGAGTAATACTAGTGTTATTCCTAACCTCCCCGCTAACTGTTTTGTCAACCGTGCTATTAACTTAGAAATTTGAATTATGGTATGCCCACAGTCCCAAGCATCCACTGGCTTCCATTTATCAATTGAAAATGAGCCAGTTGACCAGACATCTGATCAGGATGCTTCCTGGACACCTCCTAGGTGAGGTGTTTCAGGCATTCCCAACATGGGGGAGACCCCGGGGCAGACCCGTCTGGTGTCTCTCCCTGTGACCGGGAGAGACACTTGAAAGGCATTTTTGCAGTTTTGCTGTAAAGTTCTTTTGCTTTTCAAGTTAAATTTTGACCAATGAAATCTTTCTTTCTTTCTTTCAAAAAATGTGAGTTGGCTTTGTATGGCATAACTACATGCTGAGCGTCATAGATAAAACTATAATGTGATATAGAGGAGGCACGGCTGAGGGAGGAAAGGTGCAAGAGTTAAAAAATAAAGAAGATGGGAAATGTTCAAGGGAGACAAGAATATAAGTCTCTGGAGACTCATTCATCCTTTTTGTGGAGTTTTGATCAATAGATGGTTGAATGGACTAATGCGAAAGAGAAAGTGGTATGACCTGGGAGGTGAACAAGGAAGCCACTGCACATACACACACACACATCAGCAGGGCCAGTCATTGGTGCACCATAAATGGCTCTTGGCATGTGATTGGTCCTGCTGTGTGAATAGTACCCCATTTACTTTGACATTGGTGTGTGTGTGTGTGAGCATGCCTCCGTGTGTGGTTGTAAACATTTTCTGTATTGTTAGGGCACACTGTGTGTGCAGATACCAGCCAAAGCTTGATAAGCACCCAAAGTGAAGGAGAGCACCGCAGAGCAATTATTCTGAATGACTCAGAGGAGAGACAGCGAGCGGCAGTTGGAAGGGAGGAGAAACAGAGGGGGGGTAGGATCAATGAAAAAAGGGAGAACAAAGGGGAAGACGGTGGGAGGGGAGAGGAATCAAGGTGAAACGGGAGGAAAATGAGCAAAGGAGCAGGAGAAGAAAGACAGAAAATGTAGTGGAAAGCAGTAGAGACGAGTTCAAATGGAATCAATGGCAGAGGACAGAAAAAGGGTTTGGATGAAGGAGGAGGTGGGAGTCGAACAGATAGAAACCATGTCTGACAAAGAGAAGAGAGATTAGTATGCCTGTCAGTTGAAATGATGAACTCCTGCTCTTCCTGCTTCTCCTCCATTCCCTAGATCTCCTTGTGTCTACATCTCACCTTGTCTCCCCTTCTTAGTCTTTTCCTCTTTCAGCCTCCATCTGTTGTCTCCTGCTAATGTCTCCAGTCTCGTTTCCCGGGCCCTCTCTGTCATTCTCTCTCCCGTTCTCTTTTACCCTCTGTCACTTCCCCTGATAGGAAGGTGAAGCAGACTGTGAAGAAGGCAGCCGCTGCGCTGTAAAACGAGCTGGGATCAAAACTTCAGGGGAAACTCCACACTTTTCTTTCATTTCCCAAATTGAAACTGCCAAGATCAGAAGTGCTGAGACATTGTTTGAGGAACCCCAGAGAACAATGAGAATATTTCATTACAGCCATTATGTTCTGTCAGTTTTACTTTCAACAAAGGAGAGGGTTTAACAGGATCCTTCTTGTAGCTGTGTTGTGGGATTAAATAATGTATTCTGGGATATGCTATCATATATCATTATATATCAAAGTGGTGAGCCACTAAGCCATTTGTAGTGGAGTTTGAGAACAGTTTGGATTAATGGGGTAATTTAGTAATTTAGGATGTCATTAGTCTAAGTGACCAGAGACAAAAAAAACAAAAAAAAAAAAAACATATTTTAAGAGTTTTTCACACCTGCAGTTTGTTTGCTCCAACATGGAAATACCCTATATCTGCATTCTTTGTAATTTCCAGCAGGGGGCAAAGCATCTAGTTGCAAAAAGTCCTGTTCTATAGAAGTCTATGGCAAATGACTATATAGTAGCGCTGTTATTTTATGACCTCAGGAAACATTTTCCTTTGGTTTGTGGTCTCTAGAGCTAGTGTCAGGTGTCACTGAATGCAGCATAATGTTCATTCTGTAAAGTATAGTCAAAATTTGTGTAAAATACACAATAAATGTTACATTGTAATTAATTTCTACTTAATTGCTGTGCATTGTCCTCGTTTTCTTAGTCAAATGCAGCCTTTGCTCGTCACAACGGGTTTTTCAAAGCTAAGACTAGAAAAGCCAAAATCCTCCACATAGTCTTAAAACCAGCATGTTATACTAAGGTGGCTTTTTCATTTTCTGCAAATAAATGCTCTAAATGAAAATATTTATATTTGGAATTTGGGAGTTATGTTGTCAGTAGTTTATAGAATAAATCAAAAATGTTCATTTTACTCAAACATATACCTATAAATAGCAAAATCAGAGAAACTGATAATTTTGCAGTGGTCTCTTAATTTTTTCCGGAGCTGTATATACAGTCTATGTTCTAATCCAGGAAAGAGCTGGTGGAGTTGTGTTTTCGCTTTGGGTGTTTTCTTTCTATAGAAGTCACCCACTCCACTAGATTCACTCCACTCACTGGTTCAATATGTCTGAGTTAGCAGCAAACATGTGGATGGTGTTCCCATCACAAAATAACAGTGTCCAAGAGAATCCTGAAAAAAAAACAAAACTAAAGACATTTTCTGGGTTAGTATGTTAGACTTAAGAAAGCATATCTGTATCCACAGAGTTATGCTTTAAGTCAATATTACCTTTTTTTCATTGGATATGTTTGCATTTTACAGTCTATTTAAAGATACTTTGGGCCAAATTTCTTTCTTTTTAAACCAACATTTTTTAAATAAACTAAACAGTTATTAGCTATTATTAACTCTGTCTCTCTCCCATAGGTGTGCCTTTTTTGTCCTGCCTCCCTCTGCTCTCTTCTGTTTCTCCTCACCCCTAACCGGTCGCGGCAGATGGCTGCCCCTCCCTGAGCCTGGTTCTGCCGGAGGTTTCTTCCTGTTAAAAGGGAGTTTTTCCTTCCCACTGTTGCCAAGTGCTTGCTCATAGGGGGTCGTCTGATTGTTGGGGTTTTCTGTCTAATATCGTAGGGTCTTTACCCTAAAATATAAAGGGCCTTGAGGCGACTGTTGTTGTGATTTGGCGCTATATAAATAAAATTGAATTGAATTGAATTGAATCTACTCAGCAGAAACAAGCAAACTAAAAAGTATAATATTAATGGAAACATAAATAAATGTATTTTTTTTTTATTTATGATTGTAAACTCATTGTCTTAATCTCCTGAGACCCAAGCACTTGTTTGTGATGCATTTTTAATTTCTCCTAGCTATTTGTGATTAGTTTGACCTGATAATCATTTAAACTAATTTCCCTCTTTGAACAGGAAGTTGTTAATTTGTTACATAGTTGTTACATACTTTATTTATTCATTCATTTTAAAGTATCTCCACATATGGGGACAATGGGCTTATTTTGGACCATAACACAATAAAGTCAGCATTGCTTAAGAAAGTATAAAACACTATGGAGCAGGATGAATATAAGGTGCAGAAAAGCCAATAGTAGTAAGATGTTCTTTAACAACACAAACCCAGTCAGGCCCTCTTGGAAAAGTATTCATGAAACATCCATCAGAAATTAGTAATATAGAAATTATATGAAGTTGGCTCATAGTACCAGAAGATGATTTGGATTTTTTTCTTTTAAGGGATACAAAAAAGTGTTGTGTTAGTTTAAATGGTGATTCTAAATTGGCCGTAGGTGTGCACAAATTGTTTTCTCTCTCTCAGTGTTTGCCCTGCGATAGACTGGCGACCTGTCCAGGGTGTACTCCACCTCTCACCTTATGGCAGCTGGGATTGGCTCCAGTGCCCCAGGACCCTGAATTGGAGAAGAAGAAGAAGAAAATGGAAGACACAAAATACAGTTTTGCTTGCAACATGTACCTTTAAAAAAATTGTGGTCTATTACAGAGAATTTGTAAATTTGCTCTTTTCTCTGCCCACAGAGACAGAAACAGTTGGCAGTTTCCCACCCTGACTCTGCCTCACAGCTTGTTCCCTGCATCATGCTCATTCCTGTCTATTTCAGGTACCGTTTCCCTGCCTCACCTATCCATTTCATTTTTTACCAAATTCGCTCTCAGTACAGTTGGCAGAACTTCATTCTTCATTGAATGTTGACTTTTGCTCTAATTCTCTGTCCTTCTCTGTCTGCTGAACTCATTTCCCCTCCATGTGTTGTTTTTTTCTTCCCTTTACATCTCTTTCTGTGTCCCTGGGTCTGGATCTCTAGCTAATCTAAGTGTTATTTTTAGCTAGAACCTGAAAGCAGTTGAGCCAATCCATGCACTCCATGCACACTCAGACATGTGAACTCACCGACACATTAAAAAAACAACATAAAATGTACCTTTCTGACACAATTGTAAATTTGTAGGATTTGTGAAGAAAATGAAATATTCACCTTGATTTTTGCTGAAGTGAATATTGGTGGTTGCACACATTAAAACTGCACCATATTTCATATCAGCCCTTGTGACTCACCCCCTGCTCTCTTTCTCTGCCTTGTATGCCATATTTGATTAAGAGGAAATTACTTTACAATGTTGCTTTTATCTTGTGCTGCCGGCTCTAGCTTATTTGCATAACTGCAATATTGCTATGCTAAACATGACATTGCCATGAGCATCAAATTTGCTAAAATTACTTAAAAAAAAAATCACTATATATTTTTTTAATATTTAGAGTAAACACAGTTTATGACCATAAAGATTTCTTTCGATTTTAAACGGTATCAGGGTTTACATTGACACATTAAAGTGTGCAAAAGCTTTAACGGAAATGACTCTAATCCGTGTTTTTGCTAATCTTGTGTGATGTGATATCAGTAGACAGGGTGTGACACTGAATACCAATGTAAACTGCTTTTGTCAATAGTGAAGAGGCAGACAAGAAATAAGCCAAGAAAGAGAGAAGAAATGACATTGTTATGGTCCCTAAATCCACGGCTCAAAGGAAACCATACCACAATGTTGCTGCAATGCTGGGAATTTTTAATAGTGCAAAAATAATTACTTACAAATGAGATGGGAGCCCTCACAAAACAAAAACAAAACCAAAATAACAGAAGAAAAAGGAGGGAGACGGCCTTGAACCAAACACAAAATGGACTCTCAGATTCAGGCTTCATGGTATGTTAGTGAACTAAACTAATAAAAACCAAGACAATTTAATTAATAATTAATAAACAAAACTGCAAAAAGCAACTGAGGCAAAAGGCCAGTGCTGATGGTGATTAACCAGAGAGAGAGCAGGTAAAAGACATGCAACGAAGCATCCAGCAGTTACTGTGCCACAACAACTTTCATTTGGAGTCATGTCGCTCTCTTTCAAAAAAGTGTTTGTCAAATATGCACTTTCTTTTAGCTCCGTTCTTGGTCTCTATAAATTTTTGAGGATAATTATAGGTCCCTTTAGGTGCTCTGTTCACTCCAGCCTGTTCTGATTCCCAGGTCATCAAATACTATAGTTTTTTGAAAGACAGAGATTTCCAAAGGTGTCCTTTGGTGACAGTGCCGTGATGCATTGGGTTATGGATGTAGCGAGACAGGTCTCATTCCCAACTCATCACATATGGACAGTTACAAAAGACCCCTTGGTCACTGGGTGAGCATAATTTTTTGACTTGCAGAATTCATTTTGTAAAAGGACATATTTCAACCACGACACTTTTCTAAACATAGCTAGGTAGTCTTTGGTGCCTAAACTTAATCAGTGAGTGAAAGCAAAAGTTAAAAGCAGGTCCAAAGCAAAAGAATCAACAATTAAAACCAAAGCATCTCCTGGCTGGTACACATGTGACTTATGCTGCCTCCACCCACTCCAACATTCCAATGACTTTGTCACTCTCTAGAAGACTGTTATCTATTGACGGTCAGAAATAATTTGCCAAGGCACTGAGACCAAAGTACACCTCATGTGTATATCTGTCTGTCTGTCCATCTCCACCAGCATCTGACTGAACACCAGTATTGACACACTGGCCACTTCAGTTAACCTTGCTAGTATCAGGTTGGACTCCCTTTTGCATTCAGAACTGCCTTAATTCTTCATGGCATAGATTCAACAAGGTGCTGGAAATGTTCCTCAGAGATTTTGGTCCATATTGACATGATAGCATCACACTGTTTCTGCAGATGTGTCGGCTGCACATTCATGATGTGAATCTCCCGTTCCACCACATCCCAAAGGTGCTCTATTGGATTGAGATCTGGTGACTGTGGAGGTCATTTGAGTACAGTGAACTCACTGTCATGTTCAAGAAACCAGTTTGAGGTGATTTGAGATGATCAAATAGACATTTGATGGAAAATTGAGTGCAAAAGGTGTCTTAATGATGATTTGATGATATGACATGTTAATGAGGAATAATCTACATCAGGCTTTGGTACATGTACACCACCAACCTGTTCACATTTCAAATTGATTTTCCCCACTCAGCGACACACACGCTTGGAGACTCCATTCTCAGAAACGTGAAGCTAGAGACTCCAGCAACCATAGTCGATTATATTCCAGGGGCCGGAGCAGGCGACATTGAAGGAAATTTAAAACTGCTGGCTAAGGATAAACGTAGATTTGGTAAGATTGTAATTCATGTCAGCAGTAATGACACCGATTATGCCAATCAGAGATCACTAAAATTAATATTGAGTCGGTGTGTAATTTTGCCAAAACAATGTCGGACTCTGTAGTTTTCTCTGGTCTCCTCCCTAATCGGACCGGGAGTGACATGTTTAGCCGCATGTTCTCTCTGAATTGCTGACTGTCTGAGTGGTGTCCAGAAAACAATGTGGGCTTCATAGATAACTGGGAAACTTTCTGGTTAAAACCTGGTCTTATTAGGAGAGACGGCATCCATCCCACTTTGGATGGAGCAGCTCTCATTTCTAGAAATATGGCAGAATTTATTAAACCCCCCAAAATGTGACTATCCAGAGTTGAGACCAGGAAGCAGAGTTGCAGTCTTGCATGCCTCTCTGCAGCTTCTCTCTGCCATCCCCCCAAAACTTTTACTTGTTGTTATCTATCGTCCACCCGGCCCCTACTCAGAGTTTTTATCTGAATTCTCAGACTTTTTATCTGAGTTAGTTCTCAGTTCAGATAAAATAATTATAGTGGGTGATTTTAACATTCATGTAGATGCCAAAAATGACAGACTCAACACTGCATTTAATTTATTATTAGAC
>VUQI01058083.1:0-11433 GCA_015106735.1 Paratilapia polleni
TATCTTACTGTTCAATTCAATTCAATTTTACTTATATAGCGCCAAATCACAACAACAGTCACCTCAAGGCGCTTTATATTTTAGGGTAAAGACCCTACAATATTAGACAGAAAACCCCAACAGTCAGACAACCCCCTATGAACAAGCACTTGACAACAGCGGGAAGGACAAACTCCCTTTTAACAGGAAGAAACCTGCAGCAGAACCAGGCTCAGGGAGGGGCAGCCATCTGCCGCGACCGGTTGGGGATGAGGGGAAACAGAAGAGAGCAGAGGGAGACAGGACAAAACACAGACCTCTGGAGAGAGCCAGAGTTTAATAATAACTAATGATTAAATGCAAGTGGTGTATGAACACATGCAGAGTGAAAGGAAGTGATGAAAAGGAAGTGCTCAGTGCATCATGGGAAGCCCCCAGCAGCCTAGGTCTATTGGAGCGTAACTAACCTCACCTGATCCAGCCCTACCTATAAGCTCTAAATTAAAGTAAATCTATATGAAGCTTAAAGATAAAAGCTTAAAGTGATCCAACGAAACTCTAGTCTGTTTAGCAAAGTAGTTAGCAGTCAGCTTTCTGACCCTTGCAAGTGAAATATTGATCAGCAATTTGCTTTCAGTGCCAGGAAAACTGCTAACCACAATTGCACTTGCATACATTTTCAATTATCCATGAGTGCTTCATAAGCAGTTAAAACACTGATAGTTTTACTCACACACAATCGATTTGAAACAGGAAACCAAAGAAAGACAGCATTATACAGAGCTTACTATGTTTCCAAAGGTGATGGGTGGGATCTGCAGGGACTAAAGACTTCCCATTAAATTGGTATTGCACTCACACCCACACAAAGTCACCAACCGTGAAGGCTGTTGCAGAAAAACAGCACTTGTCATGAGCAGCAGCAAAGCAGGTAAATCCTGCTCCAAAGTACTAATGGATTTTTTAGGCCAGGGTCATTGTGGATCATCAGCAGTGAAGATGAGGGGTCAGCCAGTCAATAGAGGTTTTTAAGCTCAGGTCAGCCCCAGCGAACTACTTTAGCACTGATACAGTTGAAGCAATAGAGGGTTTCAGGATGAGAGGACAGATGCTTTGAATGCCCTTATTAGCATGTAATTAAACACAAGCTTTCAAACACCCTCTAGCAGCACAGAAACATGTAAATTAAGGACTTTGGTAAATCTAGTGTGAATTGACATATTAATTCTATCATAAAATGTGTATTTCCATATATTTCCTGTTGTGAAATTAACATAAGCCACTAATGAATTGAGCCCACTAAAAAGTATCTGCATACCCAAAGCATGAGGCATCTTGTTTCCCTGTGCCATTAAACTGCGTTGTTGTAAACAATTAAAAAACAATTGAGTCACGCTGTTTCCCTGGGTGACATGTTTCTTCATTACAGTGAACACTGTACAGTAGTTTATTTTGAGTCAAGCCCACATATTTCCCCTTGCTGCCAGAATATCAAAGGAACAATGTGCATTAAAAATAGTCACAAAATGGTGCACCATATACTTCAGCTTGGGCAACATTTGCTAAGAACAAGCTGTTTAGACACATTTCTTGGGTTTATTCCAGAAAAATTCCATAGAGTGTATTGACAATAACAGAAATATAGCTTACATAATACTGTGTAGACAGTCTTTTTCCTTAATGAACAAATCCAGCGAATGGCACAATGCTAACTAGAGATCATTTTATGATGGGGTCACACCCACCACAACTTCAATACAGTCTCACAGCACACCTATGTTCTAAAATGTTATGCTTATACATTAAATTAAATATGTGGGGGCAATAGACAATTTTGGGGGGGGGGAATTTCATCCAGTGGGATATGGGGGTTGACAGATATCCGGTTCAAGAAGTTCTGTTCTGTGCAATGGTTATTGTTTACAAATGGAGATGCATTTTCAAAACCTTAGACAAAAACAGCAGTACCTGTCCCTTGCCTAACAATCCTGCATAGTAATATATTCCCAATACTTAGTACTGTTCACTGATGAATTGGCCTTCGTCCATCTTTGAGCTTGTCCTTTATTTTGATCGCAGCTACACACATCAAAAGCTTCTTGACTGCATCTTGTCACAGTGTGTTAATAATAAATCATAGGGAGCAGAATTCTCCGAATACATTTTAATCACTATACTAAATATACTCTGTCCATGCAGAGCAACTGTAGAAAGAGGTGGATGAACACCTAAGACTTTAATGTTTCCAAAACATCATTAAGTGCTTTCAGAGTTGAGCAGCACTTCTTTAGTCTTACCAAAAGAACCATACAAGAAAAGAGAGCTCAAGAGTTTGAATCAAACATGATTATTGAGAATGTGCCCTAAAACAGAAGTTGTATTTATTCACATGCCATTAAATAAACGTGGTCCGCTGAAAACAGGCGTCACCCCGGGTCTGCGCTTAATTGAGAAAATGGTTTTGTAGCTGTAGTCTCCCTAAACACCAAGCAGGGGGTATTGTTTTGGGGTCATAGAGAAGTTAATGGATGAGAACATCTGTTACGCATTGTGGTAATTGTCATTAAGACACTGTGGGTGGTGGAGGCGGTGATATTTTGTATGGCTGAAAGGACATACCATATGCTGTGGCCTTCCAACGATACTGCGCGAGAAACTGCACAGCCACTTTGTAACAGCATGGCATAGATTTGCAGATATACAGACTGTTTTTGCAGAGAGTTTTAAAATTCAAATCTTTCCAGCACTGAGAGAAATCACTGTGTAACTCCCATGTGACTACCTGCTACTATATCCTTACACTGAGTATGTCAGTTGAGGGTCACAACATCACACAGTCTACGATCAGTCAATACTTTGAGCTGTGATCGATGCTTTTAAAGATGACATTTATTCACTGCCTGACTTCATACAGTATATCTTTTTTTCAGTGCCATACACAGCACTCCGTGGTATCAGAGTTTTCCAGTTGTCATAGGTAACTCTCTGAAGACTGCATTTATGAGCCATAGGCTTGCGAGTCCATTTATCCTTCACTTTTTCACTCACTTCACCAAAAAAATAATGGACAGTAACAACTAAATGCATCATCAAACATGTGTGTGTCATGTTAGAAAGAAGATGATAAGGACATAAAGTAGTTTTAAAGTAATCTGTTACTAGTATTTCATCCTATTTAGTGGTCATTATGCATGCTGCACTCGCTCACCTTGAATATTGGATAATGTTAGCGTGTTCTAACCCTGAATATGTACCAGATTTCTGTGTGTCCATGCAGATACCTTTATATTTTTAAGCAGTTCACACATGGAGCAGATAAATGGCAGCAAGTCCAGGTATTGCCATGATACAATGGACAAATTAATGAAGAATCCTGTTTGACCTTGCTCAGTCCACAATGAGAAGTCATTAGAAAAATCTAATTTGTTTACTTTAGTACTGTTTTGTGCATGATTTTTCTGTTAATAATGTCAGATAATGAACAAAAGCTGCTCGCATGTGGATATGCAGCATTTAACTAAACATTTTCATGGATTTGTGCCATGAAGTGGAATTCATTTCTGTCCAGCAATGTAGCTTTCATTTAAACCAGTGGCAATTCTTTTGTTATACTCTATACAGTACTGTGCAAAACTCTTGAGCCACTTCTCATATCTTTATATTTTGCTAGGAAAATGGTAGATAGGTTCAGCAATGTATTGAAATGAGCAAACATACATGGAAATACAGTCTAGAAGGCAAAAACAGAGTTTGTACAATTCTAATCAGCTTGAAAGTCAATATTTGGTATGACCACCTTTATTCTTCAACACAGCCTGAACTCCCTTAGGCAAATTTCTTTAAGTAGTCTTCAGGAATAGTTCTCCAGGCTTCTTGAAGGACATTCCAAAGCTCTTCTTTGGATGCTGGCTGTTGGCTTTGCTGGATTTTGTCCTATTTCTTAAGGACATGACTTTCAGATATTGTTCATCTGCTGTAGATAGGTTTTTAGGCCTGCCACTTTGTTTGTGCTTCACTTGCCCAGTTTCCTCACATTTGTTCAGGTCTTGACTGAAAATGAGTGACAAAGGAGCCAATGTCTAAAGAAGACCTTTGAAAGACCTCCAGAAAGCCTGGAGACTCAAGACTACATTTTAAAAAAAATTACCAGAAATTCTGCCTCCTTGGAAGCAAAATACAAAGAAATGAGGGGTGGCTTTGCACAGTACTGTATAAAGAATACCTTTCTGTGTGAAAAGTGCCTTAAACCTACATTCTTTGTAACAGGCAGTAGGGGGTGACTCCTCTGGTTGCAAAAAAAAGTCAGATTGTGGAGACTTCTACAGGAAAAAAAAACATGAATATGCATTATAATTAAGAATTGTAAAATAAACCACTACAGAAAACACTGACCTTCATTAGCTGCCACATTTATTGCAATTTTTCTATCACTGACATTTTGTATTTTGTGGACGTTATCATGAGCAATACCAAAAGGGATAATAGCCAAGTCTATAAAAATCAAAACCAAATTGTAATAACCTGGAATTATCCTTAAATCTCAGTAGTTTGATTTGACTGTACCCTAAGCAGTAGCTGTTTAAACCAGGCCATGGAAGTCTTACTGTGTTCCCATTATTCTTCTATCCATTTTCTTAACCACTTATCCATAGAGAGACGGGGTACTCCTTGGACAGGTCGCCAGTCTATTTCAAGGCTGTGTTTCCATTTGGTTTATCTCTATTTAAAAAGCTTGATAAAGAAATTTTGTTGCGAAACTATATTTGATTCAAACGCTAACTTTTTCTTTCTGCTGTGTAGGTGTGGCAGTGTGGAGGGAGCATGGAAGTCCTTCCATGTGCCAGAGTGGCCCACATCGAGCGCACCAAAAAACCCTACAACAATGACATAGATTACTATGCCAAGCGTAATGCCCTGCGGGCTGCTGAGGTATGGATGGATGAATACAAATCTCACGTCTACATGGCCTGGAACATTCCCATGAACGTAAGTTTTTCTCTGTCTTAGATTACTCCCTCATTCAATCCATGAGTTCTCTTTGCCCCTTCTCCTCCCATCTCACTTGCTCATTCAGACATGCAACCTAGGCCTCTGGAGACACTAGTCAATAGAAATTCAAAATTCAGATTTCATCCCCCTTGACCTTCACACTGGCAGCAGAGCAAAGGCAGAAAGCAGTGGATGCTCTTTCCAAACAGATGAGAGAGGTGCAGAAAGTGAAGGAGGTGAGCCTCATTTCTAATCAGTCTATTTTCATACATATCAGTTTAGCTTAATTGCTTTCAAGAGTCTTCTGTGATGGCCTGCAAAATAATAAACAGCTACTTTTATTAATAAAGAGTTTAATGTTGAATCCTAATTGCCTCTACAGCCATGCAGAATGAGATGATAGTCAGTGAAGGACATCTTTGAAGGCCTCAAAAAGCTGCTAATACAGCGCACTGATGTTCCTAACAAAATAATAACAGGATGTGGGGTAGTCACACACCGGTGTGATTCGCTGCTGATGTCTGCATGTCGTCTAGAAATGTGGCCCATTTCATGTGTGAGTTGGGGGTGGCAGCACCTTTGACAAAGTAGTCAATCAGACCACATCCCTTCTTGAGTGTAATTACAAGCACAGTGGCATGGCATGTTATTACCCCAGCTGTCCTGTGGTGCAGAGTTATTTTGTGTACAGTACAAAGACCTAACTACGATTATTCCATCTACCCCCCTCCCTCTCCTCCCAACCTGCCCCTATACACAATCACAGATTTTTGTTATTGTCTAAGGTACCTGCTGAGAGCACAATTACTTTGGTGGGGGAAAGCTTTATGATTCACCACAGCGGCCAGCCCCAAGTCCAAATACCAAACAACATCTCACTGAAACTGAATGCATTTTTAGTGTTGCTTTATGGTAGCTACAAAAAGTGGATATTTCCAACTAGATTTCATTATTAACAGATGTTGGAAGCACATTCAGCAGCTGACTGTAGATTCCAACACAGAGGGGGGTACTGATGAAAAGTAGATGGCTGTGTGTGTGCATGTGTGTGTGTGTGTGTGCATATGCATCCGAATCAAGTCTCAGTGCTAGGCAATGCAGCTATTAGGCATTCCACCAATCAATCTGGGAAGCCACCTCCATAATGCAGGCATGGCTGTGAGGGCTCATAATTAACCAGCTGATTAGAATTTGCCCAGCACAGATCATGTGTAATGAAAGAACAATGAAGGTCCTTCATGACAGGTTCATCTATTCATCTCTTAACTAAAAGGTTGTTCTTTCTTTTCAGCACCTCAACACTCTTGCATATTCCATTTCTCAAGCAGCTAGTACTCTAATAATTAAGTTGCCTGCTGGCTAAGAGGCTTTTTTGTGTTTTTGTCTTTGTTTTGAACCATTTGTTGACAGAACCCTGGGGTTGATTTCGGGGATGTCTCGGAGCGCTTGGCCTTAAGGAAAAGGCTGCAATGTCGGAGTTTCCGCTGGTACCTTGAACATGTCTACCCGGAGATGCGGATCTACAACGACACCATCACATACGGCGAGGTAAGAGAGATACTTACTAAATGAATTGCTGGAAATGAACCACAAATTAAACCACATATCCTTATTCTGTAATGTGGTTTAAAGAGGATGCAAATGCTAAGGCAGCAAATTTGATTACACAAATGATAAATCTGATAAATAGAGCTGTGACTTATCAGGATTTTTTTGAGTTACATGCAGTGATCAAACATAAGCTGAAATGTGCAGATAAGCACGTGGTGACCGGGTCACACACTTTACATGATGTACCAGTAAACTTAAAAAAACAAATATACTTTCACTGTAGCTAGTCTAAGTAAGCGTATCTCTTTGATATAGAAATGCAACATTGCCACACAGGATTTGATGCTATTTCCTCATAATGAGTTTCAATTAAACACTTATTAGTTTTCTATTCTAATTTGATTGTTTTGGGCTGGGCTGACTCAGCACAATTGAGGGAAGACAATAGGATTATGACAGGTTGAAGAATTGAACACACTCCTGAGTCAGACACTATTTGGAGGTTTGCTGAGACACAAAACTGGACAACTAGAAGGGCACTGGGAGAGCACAAACAACCGCCAATGCCAATAGTCTGATCAAATATCATAATCATTTATTAAATGACCATAAATAATGCAATATACCCACATGTTTGGATTTAAATGACAAAGTATCAACATCAAACATGTCGCAATAATGCTCATCAAAACAGCGTAACACACTCTTGGATACCCTTAGGGAGATTTCATACTGAGGACCACTGCTGGGGGTTTTCTCTGCCATGGCTGTTCACAAGCTGCCGGTCTGACTGAATTACACAAAACTTGTTCCCCAAATTTGGCCTGGTACTTTTTGCATAATCCTGCTAACAGACAAACGGACAGGCCAACAAGCAGCAACAAAAACACAGCCTAATCAATATGCTGTGCATCGGAATGAACAATTCATCAAAGCCCCCCCCCTTTTGTTCCCTCTACCACCTGTTTTGACTCTGGCACCCAGATGGATTCCTCAGAGTAGCATTAACTTAAGTGGCACTATTTCAGATCTGTCGACAAGCTGGGAAACCGTTACCTTGTCTAGCCACACAGCCGGAGCAGCAGAAGTGAGCCTTGTCTGTCACTGAGAATCAGCACCGTGCTCGGCCATGCTGACCAGACCAGCCGGGTGGAACCCTCCCTGACAAAAGTACACGATAGATATGTCACAACCTGGAAATGAAGCCATACTCATTCAAATCACATAGAACCTGGAGCTCATGGTCAATGCATATCATCATCTGGAGGTCTGGAGGAGAGAGGGAGACAGAACTGGAACTGGCTGCTGCCTGATAATATCCTATCAAGGCTCAGTCATCACTTTGAGATGATATAAACTCAGTGAAGACTGCTGTGTGAACAAACCATAAAGGCTATAGTAGTGCAGAGGCACTGTAACATGCACAGAGGAATGAAATAATGACTCACATTCAAGAGACAGGAGGAATCCTTCATAAACCATTGGCAACATGCAAATGTCCACCAGCAAATGACTGATAATAGCTTTTGAAAGCCTGCTCTGACACTTTTTTTTTCTTCAGACAAACTTGAAGCCAATGATTCAGTAATTTGCTAAATTACATGATAATGTAGTCTGACCATTTTCATGTAGCAATATTTTATTGAACAAAAATTCAGCTTTATCCAATTTTCTCAGATCACAGGAATCACCTTTGGGCTGTTTTTCTCATTAAAAACAATGCTATGGAAGTGTTTTCCCTGGTTTAGCCACTTCCTTTCACAATGACACTGCTGAATGTCAAGAGAGAAATTAGTTGTGCAACAGTAACCACCCAACAGACAAATTAAAATGTGTCCCAGAAAACAGCCATTATTGTCTTGTTGGTTCACTATTGTGCTATCTGCAGTGCTAGAAGTTAAGCTGTGAATGTGTTTTTTTATTTATTTGTTTTGTTTCTGTTTTTTTGGGGGGGGGGAAATAGGAGGATTTTTTTAATTGTTAATGACTGATGGTTTGTGATCTATACTTAATGCAATAATATTAAAGGTAGCGTATTATTATTATTATTATTATTATTATTAATAATGCTATACTGAACAACACAACCACATTGGCTGACTTGCGACAAATGCTGGTTGAAGAATGGGATGCCATCCCACAGCAGTGTGTGACCAAGCTGGTGACCAGCATGAGGAGGAAGTGCTAGGCTATTGTGGCTGTGTATGGTTCTTCCACATGCTACTGAGGCCCCTGTTTGTTAAATTAATAAACTGTTGAAACAATCATCCAATCCAATAAACAACACCAAACAAGAGTCAACGGCAGAATAAGCTGTTTGGCATTGGCAGAGAACACTTGGCATGTTCTTCATGGATGCAACCCACATACTCAATTCTGCTGCTCAACCCCGAAATGCATTTTCCTTACAAATGTTGCACTATTTAAAGGGATGGCAGGTTAGGGTAACTGATAGATGATTTAGTTTTGGAACTGTATCCAGAAATACTGACTAAACAAAAGTAGCAGTCATCAAAGTGATTCTGTGGCTCCCTCCATACATTTGGAATACCACAACCCAAGCTCTTTCTCTTTCCCTTAGTCTATGCTTTGAGGTTTTCGACACACACCCGGCAAACTGAATGAGGTGCCCATGGCTTGTCTTGGTGGCCCAATTTCATATCAAAATAACCAAAGTATCTCTTTTTTCACAAAATCTGTTATGTTTGGTCACTGTTTGGATGTAGTGAAGTATCCACACATATAGCAAAAAACATCTGGATCATGTTTACAATTGCCACTTGTGAAAAAAACATGACATGATAGAGCAAAATGGACATAATTTTTGAAATCAGCAACCCAAAATTAGTAAAGAACAAGTGTTAGATTTCATACAGCAAATAATAAAAACCCTCTGGTTTTAAAAAAAAGAGCGTGGAACAGTTAGGAAGCCCCGATCAGATGATCTGAGAGGCTGACTGCTGTTATAAGGTCTCAGTAGTTCTTTATATTTTATTAATAAAATTATTAATAAAATTTTATAATGAATTCTGAATTTCACTGAAAGCCAGCGAAGGGAAGCAAGAATAGGGGTGATGTGCGAGTGCCAACTATTTTTTGTAAGCAGCCTAGCTGCTACATTCTGGACCAACTGAAGACGGGCTAAGGAGGATTAAAAGATGCACGTGAAAAGTGAGTTATAATAATCAAGGCAGGAGAAAATTAAAGTGTGTACTAAAAGTTCAAAATTACTGGATGACAGTAAAGGTTTGATTTTTGCAATGTTTCTTAGATGAAATAAATAAGACTGGATGAGTTTTGAGATGGGAAATTGAAATTTCAAATGCTGGTAACAATACCAAGGTTCTTAGCAGAAGATTTCATATTGCTTCCTTTGAGAAGTTGTCGGGACCAAACACAAGAACCTCAGTTTTACCAGGATTGAGATGGAGGAAATTTGAAGACATCCAATTAGTAAGGGCAATGAAGCATTCACTGAGGTAGGAGCTGTTGAGGTTGTTAGGTTTAACAGAACAGTACACCTGTGTATCATCAGCATAGCAACAGCAGAAAATGCCTATGGAGCTGTCAAGTAGATGACCCAGGGGTAACATACATATATGGGAAAAAAAAACAAAACAAAACAGAATTGGTCCAAATATTGAACCCTATAATATTGGACATACAGTTGTTAATATGAATTATTTATCAAAGATATTGTTTCCCTATGCACTGTGACCTGATACCATTGATTTTGCCAGCAAATAAATTTATAGATTTTTCACAGCCATCAAAAGACATGGCAAGGAAGACAGATTGAGCAGGATTAAAGAGTCTGTTAATGGTGTTAAACAAGAACCTTGGACTGTGCTTATTATTGTTAATCAAACCAGCAAAATAAGATGTTCTTGCATTTTTTTAGTTGAGGTGTGGTTAGTAACTCCATATGGAGGTAGTGAACATGGAGATTTGCATTTTTCCATCTCTGCTCAGCTTTCTGCACTCTCTTCTATGGTGACGAATATGATCCTGATCCAGGGAGAAGGATTGACGACTGGGACCAATCTGGCTTTTAACAGGGTTACACTATCGAGAATTGATGAACATATAGACTATTAAACCAATTAACTGAGTCACTGGTATCCGGAAAATTTGGTGTTGATATAGGCACATTAGAAATGAGAGCTGAAAACCCAGCTGCTGAATTTTCAGTAAAGATGTGAGACTAACAGTTTGCTTCTGGGAAGACAATACTGGCTGTAAAACTGTCAAAAATTATACATTTGTGGTCAGACAGTAGATCAGACATATGCATGGAGTTTATAGATAGGCCAAGAGTTAAAACCAGATTCAAGGTATGCACACCGTTATGTGTGGAACCATTGCACCGCTATGTTGCACTAAATTAAATGACTTTGCAATCTTAAGAAATTCTGTGACAGTACAGTTAGAGGAATCATCAATATGTAAATTGAAGTCACCCACCAAAATGATCCTGTCAAATTTAACAACAATAGATAAAGCAGGTTGGAGAGTTCATTTAGAAAATCGATAGTACGATAGTAATTTGAAGGAATGAAATAAACTGGGAGTAAATGGAACAGAATTTAAGTTAGCCTTGTAAACCCTTTCCTGCCATTGCCATGAATACCCCTATGAAAATAGGTGCATATGTACATAGATGCAGATGGGAACTTTCTGTGACACAGGCTCTCTAAGAGTTAACATTGTTAAAAAAAAGATGTATTTTAAACCAAACAATGATCTTCTTCAGAAATTAAACAAGTAGTTTTGTTTTTAAAGTTAACCAAGCTGCAAGTAGAAGCTTAAATTTTTTTTTTTTTTTTTAAAGTCAGCTTTCATGGAAAGACAGGAAAGACCTGTAGGCAAAATACATCCACTAGCCACACAGATGTGAAGGAGTCTGAGAGATAA
>VUQI01058084.1:0-14910 GCA_015106735.1 Paratilapia polleni
TCAATATTTGGTATGAACACCTTTATTCAACACAGCCTGAACTCTCTTAGACAAACTTTCTTGTAATTTCTTTAAGTAGTCTTCAGGAATAGTTCTCCAGGCTTCTTGAAGGACATTCAAAGCTCTTCTTTGGATGTTGGCTGCCTTTTGTTCTGTTCTCTGTCAAGATGATCCCACACTGCTTCAATGATGTTGAGGTCCGGGCTGTGGGGAGGCCAATCAATGACTGACAGTTTTTCTATCCAGGTATCCTTTTACTACATTGGCAGTGTGTTTGGGATCATTGTCATGCTGAAAAATTAAGCTTTTGCCACTCAGATGATACTGCATGGTGGATCAAAATCTGACGATACTTTTCTGCATTCATAATTCCATCAGATTTGACAAGATCCCCAACACCACTGGCTGAAATGCAGCTCCAAACCATGACAGAGCCTCCACCTGTACCCCCACCGCAGCCTTTTCTACTTTTTCCCTTCCTTAAGAATGGCTTCTTGACAGTCACCCTTGCGTTTCTGATGAAATGAACAGTAGATGAGTAGAACAGTAGATTCAGTGAACAGTAGATGGATCAGCTGAAAGGCCAGATGCATCTCTCAGGTCTTGTGTCAGGTCTTTGCTGGATTGTTTCCTATTTCTTAAGGGTATGACTTTCAGATACTGTTCATCTGCTGTAAATAGTTTTTTAGGCCTGCCACTTCTTCTTTTGTCCTCCTCTTGTCCAGTTTCCTCAGTTTTTTTAAAGGTCACACTGCACACCAAGATATGCCAAGTTTTCGGCTAATGACTCAAAAATACTATTTTATGCCTGTCAAACTGTGTTATTTTTGGCATTTTTCATAGATTCAAATAAATAAATGGAAACAAATTGTGTGTTCTTGCAACAGGCACAAATAACAAGTAATCATTGCTAATTTGTCTGTTATGTGTAGACACAACACAGGTTCATCCCTTGAGTTAGGTGCCTTTTTTATGCTTGAATGATTCATAGATCAGTGTCAAGTGGCTTAACCATAGACAGTATAAAACATGGACGTAGCTTCCTGATCGGAAAAAATGAAGCCAATGCGGAAGTGCCTGAAAACCTGCATTCTACCTGGAGGCCACCAGACGGCGATAGCTGTGGTTGCAAAAAGGCTTTCAGTCCTACAGAAGTCTATGGGAAACAGGCTTTCTTTCTTGATCTCTGTAAACATTTTGCTGCTGAGTTTAAGGGTTCAGACACTCATTTTGGGTCATACTGAATAACAACTTTTTCCATTTTGTAAATCTTGGTCATACCATGTTTCAAACAGGAGGATTAGCTCTGTTATTTTCCGCTTGCTCATCAGCTAACGACTCATCAGTCACAAGCCATTAGCCAATGAGCAAGCAGTTTCACAGTCAGACCCGCCCCTTCTCATCACATCCGGTTTCATGCAACCAAGATGGCGACGGTGGAAACATTCATCTCAAGGCTTCTGGGACATCAGAAACCAATGGGTGATGTCACAGTAACTACGTACATCTTTTATACTGTCTATGGGCTTAACAAACCATAATAAACATTCCTCTGAAAATGGTCAGATACAAGGACTGGACTGAAAATGAGTGAAAAGCAGCCAATATCCAAAGAACAACTTTGACAGACCTTCAGAAAGCCTGGAGAACTATTGCTCAAGACCACTTTAAAAAAAATTACAAGAAAGTCTGGCTCCTTGGAAGCAAAATATAAAGAAATGAGGGGTGGCTCAAGAGTTTACACAGTACTGTATGTTCATGATCCCAAGAGGAAAAATTCTGTTGAGTTCTATTGTTGGAAGGGCGTTGAGGTGTCCAGCAAACAGTTCTGAGGGACATAATTTGTTAAATTCTTAATAATAAATGTTAATGGTATTCCTTTCAGCCTCAGCTGTACTTGTAACTGTTAGCATACTAACACAGTGAACTAACATGATCATGGTAGACACTACATCCTCTAAACATCATGCATGCTATAGTTATCACTGTGCTTATGATGACGATTGCCTAAACACAGCCTCACAAATCTGCTAGCATGCACATAGACTCTTACCATTATTGACAGTAACATCAACAGCTGCTGATTCATCAGCCAATTCTTTAACCTTTCTTTGTGTATATACTGTGATATTAACAGCTGTTGACACTGCTGAAAATGCGTAAAGTCTGATGGATTTCCTGCAGCCGGATCTAGCAAGCTGACTGTTTAGAACAGCAGGTGTAAAAGCTTGAATCAGAGACATGAAGTATACTTTTATTTACTGTCATAACCAGTAGGCATGTTGAAACTATCCTCTGAGCCATGTTCTCACAAATGTCTTTCAGTACAAAAGAAATATGCACCCAGTGCATGGATTCACAAACTCACTTTCCTGTGTCACTCATGTTTTTTCTCATGTGAAACGTGCAGCTGTGAGCTGAGCAGTGCTGTCAGAGGGATCACAGAGTACAGCACTACTATGAGGTTACTTGTCAATGTTTGGGCCCTCAGGCCTGGCCCCGTCACAAATCTCCAAAGATGACATCCGATTGTCTGTCATCTCCATTCATGATCAAGAGTCTGCCTCTGTACTGTTGAAGCTACTGTAAGCTACTCTCGACTGAGGATTTGAAAGACAGGTGTTGAGCACGTGGTACAGAGGCATCAAGCCATCAGAGGACATGATGAGAAGCACTGACTCATGAACATAAGAGCGAGAACATAGTGTGAAATTGTCCAAGTGCTGTGATTCTCAATATAAATCACGTGTGTGTTTGTGTGGCTGGTAAGGTGACAGAGAAGCAGCTGTCCACATATGGATTCATCGCAGGTAATCCAAACTCATTCCCACAGATGCTTAACTATGCGATTGGCAGGGTTTGTCTGTTTTTCTTTTTTTGTTTGTTTTTTTTTTGTTAGCAGGTTTTACTCAAATAGTTGTGGACATACTTGCATGAATCCTTTAGCAGAGGAGGGGCTTGCCCTAACTTAGAAGTGATTAACTTTTGGAGTTGATCTGGACCTGGATTTTGATCCAGGAACTTATACAAGGATTGTTTTCTGTTGTGAAATAAGGCATTTCACGCTATATCTTCACAAATCCATATGCAGATTGAAATCAGTCTATGGGATAGTTGCCCCATGCTCCCTTGATCCATACCCTTAGTAAACACTTTCCCGATGGATTTATTGTCTCAATAAATAGTTTTAAATCCCATTGAGTGCAATATTATGATATTTTTGTGAATTATGGTCCCCATCAGTTCCTATAGGGATAATAAAGAGGGTATGCTTTAGGGCAGGCCTTCTGAGTGCCAAGTCCCTACTGGATGAGTTTGCACTGTCCCACAGTTTCTCAGCCCCGCTCATAATGTCTGACTAAGATGGACAAAGTTAAAATGCTTAAGTCATGTCTTCAAAAACAAACCAGTGGGTGACATCACAACGACTATGTCCATCTTTGATATACAGGCGATGTTTATTTCATGCATGGAGGGAATTTTCAGCCTCAGACAAGGTATGCAACCTCTTGATATGATATGCAATTTGTCCAAGTTATTGAACTAATGCCCCCTCAATGGAAAAATGAACATGTAGACCCCAGTATCCAACAGCCAGAACATGAACGCACATATTTTCAATATTCGGCAAGAGAAAGACACAGAGAGAGAACCCCACCATGCATGCATACCGTACACCACAAGTGTATTTGTGCGCTTATGCACAATGGGGATTTCTCTGCGCTTGAGCACAGCGAATTCTGTTGCGTCTCCAGCAGTGTCGGCGACATGAATATTCATGAGGTTGTCTTGTCTTTGGTAAAAGCTTTGTGTTATTCCACAGAGGGTTCTGGAGGAGGGTGTAGAGCTAGGGGTCAGGAGGGTACGGGTAAAGCAGAGCTTGGATTATTTGTCAGTTGCAGGTTCATCTTGTAGCGTCTGGTGGAGTTCATGTCAATCAAGACTGTGACAAAGCTTTTTGCATACAAGTTTGTATTCTCGTTTCTGTCTCTTTAAAAATCACCCCGAGATGACACAAGCACTAATACTGTGATATGTATTTTAGCTACTGGCTGATATGTTTTTCCTGTCTGTGTAATTGTCTTAGCTTCACATTTGGAAAAAAAAAAAAAGCACACATTTCCTCAGTGAATGTGTTGAAAACCAACCCTTGAGGTCTATATTTATGAATAAGTAAATAGAATTTCCTGTCCAGCAGTGGCTCCATTTGCCTCAGCCCAGCCCACCACTTCTAGCAGTTTTTTTTTTCCCCCCATCCTCACACGGTCCTCTCTAACATCCACACACTCACACACTTATCACCCCTTTGGCTTAACAGGCCTACTTTCACCTCCGGCTGCAACAGCGCCGGTATGCCTGCATCTTCCATTCTTATGTAACCCTCAGAAGGAGGGCGAGCTGAAGCGAGCAGGCTCTCTCCGTCTTTATGTGCTGGCTTCGCTGAGCCTCAGTGGTGCCCAGGGGTGCATGGTAAGCCCCACAGACTGTGTACTGGAACATACATAAAGACAGAGGGTCCCCAGAGCAAAAGCAGCTCCGACTACCTGGTCCTTCCATCCACCCATTCATCCACCCATCCATCCGCATGCATGTTTAAAGTGAAATGAATAGGTTGATGTATCTGCATTTTCTTCATAAGGAAATGTTCTGTTCCCTTTATCTGTCAGCAACCTAATGCAGTGGGCTGTGTGTGGGGGGGGCTTTTATTGTGAAATGGATGCATCTTTTAATGGGCTAGAGAGAGAGGCTGCATGAGTAGGGAGATGTAGAGAAAAGAGAGAGACTGCACTAATGGAATTCACCATCATCCAATCATTTTCAAGTCCAAATAATTCCAACAGGCTTTTAATAGCAACAAATTCTGGGGCAATTATTACTGTACACAGATGATGTAACTGCGCTTTATTGTGAGCACTTCTCTGTCGGATTTTCTAGTGAGGTTATTAAGAGTACACCTGTCCTCATTAATGTTTCATCAGGCCAAGGCTAAGAGCAGCAATGCCAAAAAAAACCCCAAAAAACACCCAAATAAGTATCTGTCATCAGGAGAACTGATCAAAAACTAGAACTGTGCTGCAAGCGTGTCTCACATCAAGAAGGCCCTGGGTTCAAAGTAAACTTACAGCGACCTTTCTGCGTGAGTTTGCATGTTTTCCCCATCTTCCTCTGGGTGTCAGTTTTCCTTCCACATTATACAGACAAGCCGGTTTGCCGAACAGAATATTCCAGGTGACAAATTAGAGTAAAAACCAACATATGTCTCAGTGAGGTGTTGGGCTGTGTTATATCATTGTATAGCAAAAACTCATTTTTAGTTTTAAGGACACTGAACATGTATGCACAATGAGAAGAATAACGTTCCGTCTCATGTGGCAAAACATGTCACAAGAAAACACACTATGGTGACATCACTTTTGCAGCCAAAGAAACCAAAACAGTACAGTAATGGCAATAACATATACAGTGCTTAACAAATTTATCAGACCATCTGTCACAAAAACAAGAAAGACCATCCAGCATCACAAAGTGCTTTAATGAGGACTCTCTCCTTTTCAGTGAGTTCTCGATGTTTTACCATTTTGAACAGCAGCGAGGAATTTCAAACTGAATTCACATTTTTATTCCCAAATTTGAGCCGGCACACTAGACTTCTCTGGGCAGTCAGATATAAATCGAGCATAACATTCAACCACTAAAACTCATTTTTCTGTTCAGGAATGCAAGTAAATAACTGTAATTTGGCATCTTAATCAAAAAATAATAATAATAATGTGCTTTACTATTTTTTCTGCTTTTTTGTAAAACAGCAAACTTGAAAATTCATGGATAACAGCAATAATTATATTTTAGCATTGAGAATATCATTTCAATTAAAGAGCTTGTGCATACTGGTGGATTAACCATTACAAAAACATAAAAAATGATTTTGGTCATTACCAATATTGTTAATTTAGGGCTGCTGTGGCATAAACCTTACATTGGGTGGTGGTCTAATACATTTGTTAAGCTCTGTATATACTGTATTTACCCTCACTGGCCACTATGTTAGGTTCACCTGTTCAAATGCTTGTTAACAGAAATATCTAATCATCCAATCACATGGCAGCAACTAAATGCATTTAGGCATGTATACACAGTCAGGACGACCTGCTGAAGTTCAAACTGAGCATCAGGATGGGGAAGAAAGCTGATTTAAGTGACTTTGAATGTGGCATGGTTGTTGATTCCAGACGGGCTGGTCTGAGTATTTCAGAAACTGCTGATCTGCTGGGATTTTCCCACACAACCATCAGTAGGGTTTACAGAGAATGGTCTGAAAAAGAGAAAATATCCAGTGAGCAGCAGTTCTCTGCACGTAAATGCCTTGTTGTTGCCAGAGGTCAGAGGAAAATAGCCAGACTACTTTGAGCTGATAGGAAGGCAACAGCAACTCAAATAACCACTCATTACAACCAAGGTATGTAGAAGTGCATCTCTGAACTTACAACATGTCAAACTTTGAAGCAGATGGGCCACAGCAGCAGAGGAAACACGACGGGTGCCACTCCTGTCAGCTAAGGACAAGAAACAGGGCTACAGTTCACATGGGCTCACCAAAAATAGAAGACTGGAAAAACATTGCCAGATCTGATGAGTCTTGATTCTCCTGTAACATTCAGATGGTAAGGTCAGAATTTGGCGTAAACAACATGAAAGCATGGATCCATCCTGCCTTGTATCAAAAGTTCAGGATCCTGGTGGTGGTGTAATGGTGTGGGGAATATTTCCTTCAGTACTAACTGAGCATCGTTTAAACACAACAGCCTACCTGAGTGACAATGTCCATCACTTTATGACCACAGTGTACCCATCTTCCAATGGCTGCTTCCAGCAGGATAACGCACCATATCACAAAGCTCAAATAATGCTATCATGTCAATATGGACCAAAATCTCTGAGGAATGTTTCCAGCATCTTCTTGAATCTATGCAATGAAGAATTAAGGCAGTTCTGCAGGCAAAAGGGGGTTCAACCCGGTACTAGCAAGTTACCAAGCTACCTAATAAAGTGTCTTGGGAGTGTATATTTACTGCTAGTTTCACTGCTGCTTGTTGCAGATGGGCCATCAGTTTGTTTGTTCATACAAGTGTGCAGCAGTGGAAACAGCAACTGTGTTCACGTTTTCTTTTAGTATGTTGTTCTTGTACATTTTTTTGGACTTACTAAACAGCGCTGGATTCGGGTTGGCTGACCAGCCGCCATGTTGTGCATTTAGATTCAAAAGCAAAGTCACCAACATCACACTCTGTGAGACAAGCTGCTGATTCAGGGACTGTTGAAATTCAACCTCACTCACAAATCCTTGACTTGATGTTCAGACACTGGGAGTTATAAACGTCCAGTGGGAGCAGTAGTAGTTTTTAACTTGGCTGTGATGTCACTTGACAAATGGCACATTCAGTGAGAACAGGGCATTAGTCTTTCGGTTGGGCATAACAAAAAAAATTTAAAGATCTCTCTTTGCCTGTAAAAACGTAGAATAGAGTGAAGCTACAAATCAGTTCATACTCATTATCAATTAATCAGAAAAGTACATTTTAAGGCACTGGTATATATACAGTATAAAAAAAAAAGTACAAATAAAAAATTTAATGGTTCTCTGGATTTTCTAAAGTCCACCAGACATGTTTAATGAGCTTGTTGTTTCAGCCCAACATTTTACGCGTACTGGGGTAAGAAGACAAGAAAAAGATCACATATTAGAAGCTGCAAGCAGGATAATTTTGCTCATCATCATATCATCATGAACTTTGTTGTAAAGTATTTTTAACTAATGAATTAATGTACCAATTACTTCAGCTCAAAAACAGAGTAGAACAGAACTGGGGTACAGTATATTTCACCTGCTTTATTTGTTTCCTTATGGGAATATAATCATGATTTTGTATTTTTCTATATAATGGCTGAAGCTTACAGTAAATGTTATCCATCAGCCATCCTTACAATGCATCATCCCTGCAACTTGATATGTTTGTGCTCTTAAAGTATTTCAGTCAGTACTAAAAAAGTACTGAGCTACTGCTGTCATTTGCTGCTAACTGTACTGTTGAGTCTCATTATCACTGTTCTGTGTCAGTGACCCTGGTGCAGCTCAGTGCCTCTTGCTTGCGCGGGTGCTACACCTGTTGGCCTTTATTTGCCCTTCTCGCTTGTTGCCCCTCTTCTGAGGCTAAGCATGAGTCCATAAATGTTGTTCTGTGGCTGCACCGGTTCGAACCACAGCCCAGTGAGTTCACCTGCTCTCACCAGGCTACAGTCCCTCTATTATTCAGCAGCCATCTCAGGTGACCTCTCATAAACACTCTGTTATCATTTAGGATCCGATGTCTCATTAGCGGTCCATTCAGCTTCCTCAAATATTCCTGCCCTCGCCCGACCGATTGATCCTTGGCTGTCTGTCATTCGCCATCCGGTGGCGCAGAGTTGTTGTGATTGGCCCTTGTTGAAGACGAGGTGCTCTTGTGGAAACTGAAGACACTTTAGCCGGTGGTGGCGAGTTTCAGCAGGCCGCTGACATCATCTCAGGTTTTCATCTTCAAAGTCCACCGCTGGTCTTCTGGTAACTGTGGATGAAGTGCACCTGTGTGCCTGGCAGGCATGCAGTGTGGGGAGGGGTTTGAGGCGGTCATGAGAGATGAGCGAGATGTGTACTTACAATTCAAAACTCTTCATGACCATCTTGGACTCATGGGGTCATTTGGAACGGGAGTCAGTGCAGACCGAGGTTCGAGAGAACGTATCAAGATCTCACTACCTGATGAACCTACCAAGCTAAGAGCACAGTCAGCCTATTGGGGGGGGCCTGGTAGCTGATATGTAGCTAGCTTACTAGACCACTAGCAGTTGCTGATATTTTTTATCCAGAAAAATAGTAAGCATACAGTCAGCATCCACAACAGTCGAAGGCTGTACTGGCTGACCATCACACCCATTAGTAATAGCAACATTGTTATCTGCCAAGATCCAGCAATGTGATGGCAAAGCTGAAAAAGAGCTTTAAAAGGAAAACATTAAAAGGAAAAGAAAAACGTGCCTATATATTTCAATATGGTGGTGAAGGCTTCCGTCTTTGATATATTTCTTAAAAGGGTCATGTGATAGGGGTTGTAATAAGATAAAGGAAATAAGACTGCATGATAGGATGTTAACAGAAGAATGAAAATATCTTTTAAGGTTCCAAGATCTAAAGAGAACTTTTTCTCTCCAATCACATATTTATGCCCACAGACTGTATGTAAGAGATGGATGTAGCCATTGTGTAAGGGCCTTAAACTTGCATTCTTTCTAATAGCCAGCAGGGGGCGACCACTCTAGTTGCAAAAAATGAGATTCTGTAAAAGTCTAAGTGAAAATAAGCTTACATGTATTTTGATTTAATACCTCAGTTAACATTTTATTAATGGGTTTATGGTCTCAGTTGTTACATCCATTTTTGTTTAATACATACAACATGATGATAAATTTGTATATTATGGATTGTTTCCTATTTTGTAAGGACGTGACTTTCAGATACTGTTTATCTGCTGTAGATTTTTAGGCCTGCCACTTCTTATTTTAGATTTTTTAAGGACACACTGCATCCTATGCCGAGATTGTCTAATAGCTCTTTGGAATCAACTTGATGGTATAAAAATACCATTTTATGCCTATAAACCTTGTTATCTTTTGAAATTTTCATAGATTCAACTAAAGAAATGGGAACAAATTGTGTGGTTATGCAACAGGCTGCTAGTAACAAAGTGCCTAAAGATACAATTTAAAATTGGTCCTTTGCCAAGTCGTCTGTTATGTGTAGACACAACCCTGGTTCATCCCTTGAGTTATGTGCCTTTTTTATGCTTGAATGATTCATAAATCCGTGTTAAGTGGCTTAACAAGGACTGGACTGAAAATGAGCGGGGAAAAAATCAGCCAATGTCCAAAGAAAAACTTTGAAAGACCTTCAGAAAACCTGGAGAAGTTTTGCTCAAGACCACTTTAAAAATGACAAGAAAGTCTGGCTCCTTGGAAACATAATATGAAGAAATGAGGGCTGGCACAAGACAGTGCACAGTACTGTCCATGTGCAGTTTTCAAAACTGCTCTGTACTGGAGAACAAAGTCATACATTTACAATATAGAAGTGTATAATGAGTAGTTACATAAGCATGTAAGACAGGACAGCTTCCCTCATTTTCAACTGTTCACCAAGCCTTTTTAGGTTTTCAAATGACTGTTCTAGGTGTTAAAAAGTCTGATTAATCACTTTCTGCACTTGTTTAATATGATGTGAACCACTCAGCAAAGTGTTTTAATGGTGCCTTGTGTGATTGTTTTTAACCCCATTGACTTCCATTTACATCTGCTGCATCTGGTTCCATTACTTTGAACAAAGTAAGAAAGAGCCAAGGTCTCACAGGCCACCCAAGTTCACGATGACTCACATACACTTCTCAAAATTCTTAAGCATCATTTAAATTTCCAGCAAGGGCTTATCAAAGGGGGATGATGATGGCATAACTTTTTTTACCAAGGTAATTCTCTGTTCTGAATCAGCCCCTGCTCATCACTGCGGCAGGGGTACGTTAGTGTGGGGAGATGGGGAGATGGAAATCATCGTCTTTTGGCTGTAAAAACTGTGCTCTCGCAGTTTCCACTGGATAGGCAGTCTCGGCCGGCCAATAGGAGTGGACTTGCCAGCCGCCCACCTGGTGACTAGGCCCCTGTGTGGGTGGACACGGCGGAGAAGACACTGCTGCTTTCCAGGCTTGTCTCTGGTTGCACGTACAGACACACACTCGCTTTTACATATGCAGAAGGCTTATTACAGCTCTGTACTATTTAAAGCAAATAACTAGTTTATCTTCTTCAGTTTGTCAAATACATCTGAGGAAACAAAGGTTCCAGGTTGACTTTAACGAAGCAGGCCAGGTTTTGTTTATATTCTGTTTTGCTTATATATATATATATATATATATATATATATATATATATGTGTGTGTGTGTGTATATGTGTCCTTCCTGCTGCATGCATGTTTTGAAAAACATCCTCCAGCATTTTTAGAGTTCATATTCAGAGTTATTGCTTCTTTCTTTATATAAAGGTAAAGAAAGAGATCATAAAAACACAGGTAAATACAGTGCGGTGCACTTGAATAGGCAAAAACCTCAGGGGTTGAAAAATGAAGCCAATGCACTTTTGCTAAAAACTGTCTCCAAAAGGGCATCCCTCCCTAAAGACTCCCAGGGTGAAATGCCCAACTTTACAGCAGAGTTAAATCAATATCTCAGCTTTTTAGCCCTGCTGTCAATATGGCTTTAAGAATGATATTGTTGGTTTTGTTCAGTTTTGTTCACTGCTTTAGTCCAGACTGAAAGAATTTAACAACTATTAGCTGAATTGCTATGTTACTTTGGAATTCAATTCAATTCAATTCAGTTCAATTCAATTCAGTTCAGTTCAATTTTATTTATATAGCGCCAAATCACAACAGCAGTCGCCTCAATGCGCTTTATATTGTGGGGTAAAGGCCCTACAGTATTAGAGGGAAAACCCCAACAGTCAGACGACCCCCTATGAGCAAGCACTTGGCAACAGTGGGAAGGAAAAACTCCCTTTTAACAGGAAGAAACCTCTGGCAGAACCAGTCTCAGGGAGGGGCAGCTGTCTACCGCGACTGGTTGGGGGTGAGGGGAAACAAAAGAGAGCAAATATATGCACGCCTAATGGCATTACATCAGTCTTAACTGCCTTTCTCACATGCTGACCTAGGATGTAAAACATGGTAAACATTTGGTAGTGTTTACCATATTCAACATGGTAAACACTACACTCTAAACCGCAATTTTGTGATTGTGTACACAGATAAACCGTCACATTAAAACCAGATAAAGCCAGATTATTCCTTGTATTGCTGAAGTAGCCAAAACTGCCAAAACAGACTGGTCAAGGCAGGGACCTCTGGGAGTGTCCTGTGGTGTCTATGGGTCCTGTGAGATCTGGAGAGTTCAGAGGCCGGCTCAGTATGGCTCTTTTCCTGCTCAAGAACGTCTCAAGGAAATGTTGAGCAGTTTTTGCATGTACATGGCATGTGTGGCATGTGGCGCTGCTGGGGAAAGAGGCTGTTGCCTGTTATGGGTTGGTTGGGGGTCTAAGTGGGTGGTACTTGTCAAAGTTACATCCACCTGAATGCCAGGACCTAAGGTTTCCCAGCAAAGCATTTCATTGTCATGACTTGTTAATATTGTTTACTTCATCTGTGAGTGTCTTTAATGTTATTGCTGACTGGGGTGCCTAATGCTACAGTCACAGTAGGGAAAACAGTGGCTGGAGACCGTGACACAGCCAAAATGATTCTGACCGTGTGCAATGAACTTGCAATCTTGTTGCCTTTAAAATGGCTGCTTTAAAGACAGGGAACAGGTCTGTGACTACTCTCAGTCAGTTGCTGTCTTCAAAGTGACTTTGGTGCATCAAGATGGCAATAAAAGGGCCATAAGACCAGAGTCAGTCTGCTGTCAGTCTCCTATCAGTCTGCAATTGAATGGGGTCAAGTTGACAGTTACTGCTTTGATAATATGGCAATTAACTGTAATAAATCTGTGAAAAGCGCAAATCTGTTGATGTTTCTTGCATATCTATTGCCGACAGCATACACAGAAATTCACATTATTTACTACTTACATTCAGATTCCAGTTAGAACCTCATAGATTTGAAACAGAAATTCAGAAATTCCTCCACAAATAGTGACGTAGTTGCTGCAGGATGGCGATTTAACTGCAAAATGACATAGGTGCTCGGGATTTATAGGAATATAACCAGAATACGACTAGTTGGCAACCAGTTGGGTCGAGGCCCCTATTACAAAGAGACGTGTCGCAGACAAGTTGCACTCATCAGCATCGTCTGACTCAGACTGATTGCCACATGTGTTTATAAAATAGACAGCAGTTATTTGTAGACCTTCGCCAAATTGTCTGAGAGTGATTGTAGTCAGTCTGAGTCGGACCGTGATCGTTTGGACACAGGTTGCCTCCCACCAGGTCACCTGTGGAACTGCTTTGCAATCAGAAGTGTTGGTTGCCGCAACTACTTGCAGTTGGTCACTGAATGGCAAAAAATAAAAATAAAAAATTCAGTGCAGTCACCAGGCAACCACTGATTTTTTTCCTAGTCACAAGGAGGTTGTTGTCCTATTTTTACTCTGGTTTGACTGAGCCATAAGAGAGCTAAAATACAAATGCAGTGCAGTAATATAAAATTATTATCTTAAGGCCTTTCAAGCCTGTTTTGCTCCATAAGATGTAGAATATCTAATGTCTAGTGCTCATTATTTAGAACTTTTCCTTGGAAAGGTCTTGGCTTAATCCTAAATTGTAAATGGTCCCCTCTTATTTCAACTCTTAGCCTGAGGTGAACATGTGTTCACGCAGGGTGATGCTATTTAACAGAAACACTTTTGTGTGTTGTGGAAAACAAAGCTCTTTTCTCTTGCTGACAGTTGACTCTCTGTCAATCAACGCAGCTCTGGATTAGCCTGCGCCGACGGCTGGCTGACCGACCCATCCTGGGAACGAACGCTGTGCCCTTCCCACACTGTCGCCTGTCAGCACCTTTCACATACAATATTATACAAATGCAGATCCTCACCATCCACATCTCACTTCTCCCCACTGGCTGTTCCAGCTACCCCTTGACAGCAGTTTTTTTTTCTTTTTCCTACCCCCACAGCACAAAATGTGGCCCGCGGCTCGTCACAGCAGGACAGAAAAAGTCTGAGTCGGCTAGTTGCCTCAGCTTTCTTGGCACTCGAATATACTGTCAATGCAGAAATAACTGACAGAAAGAGAGAGGGAGAGAAAGACAGTGAGGTGGTTGGGGCTGAGGGGTTATACAAACGGGACAAACAAATAAGGGATCCAAGCATAAACCAGGCTGTCACAACACATTGTCTGGCTAATTGAATTGTTCCTGGCAGCGCTGAGAGAGCGCAGACCATTTTAAGTTTAGCTTTATTGAATTATTAAATCAGAAAAAAAAGAGGATGTTAACATTTAAGGGAACATTCTCCAGGCTTGTACCCTGAGTGAAGAGGGAATGGCATTGTGATTCTCTGACTGTATGCAGTCTAACAAGACTTGAAACAAGATTACTTGTGAAAATTGTATTACTTTGTACTGCGTCAGCATAGATTGCCACGTCTGTGTTACCTAAACCCCAGCCTGGTTGCAGTAATGACTTCTTTTGTGTCTAGGTACATTTGAGCTGTTTGTGTTTTGTTCAGAATGAGCGTATATTGGTAATGAATAATTGAACAGTTGGGCATGTGTATGTGGATCGCTATGAGAGCGCCTGCACGAGCTGATGAATGTTTATGCGTGTGCTCAGAGGAGGGAGGGGTAGAATTTGGATTTGATGCTGTGTCAAACAAATCTGGCGTCTGGGACTGAAGGGGACAGTCTCTGGCTGTTCTCACTTTCATTTGCGTCTGCTGTTCCATGTTTCCATTGCGTACTATGTAATTCCTAACATATATCTATCAAGGTCAAGGGTGCGTTACAAAGATCATTCCTCGCGCCCACGGGGCCTTCAGTAGCAGACGTCTCTTGGACGTCCTTGCCCCGTCTCATCCGCAGTGCCTCCCCCAGCACCACTGCATTATGTTGCATTTGCATCGTATTGCCTCTGCATTGCCTCTGCAAGACTGGCCCCCTTTTCACTCCCGTGTCTCCCCTTGCCCTTTTATATCTCCTTCTCTTTCCCTCACCCCTCATCATCACTGTCTCCAGTGTCAGGTTAGTGCCAGTCTGCAGAGGCTTGGCAGTGAGCTGCTCTGCATATGGGGCAGGACGGGGCAGGACATGGCTCAGGTCTGGGAAGGTAGGGGTGT
>VUQI01058085.1:0-20024 GCA_015106735.1 Paratilapia polleni
CCCATTCCATGAAGCTCTCTACACACTGTTCTTGAGCTAATCTGAAGGCCACATGAAGTTTGGAGGTCTGTAGCTATTGACTCTGCAGAAAGTTGGTGACCTCTGCGCACTATGCGCCTCAGCATCTGCTGACCCTGCTCTGTGATTTTACGTGGCCTACCACTTTGTGGCTGAGTTGCTGTCCTTCCCAAACGCTTCCACTTTGTTATAATACCACTAACAGTTG
The DNA here is from genome assembly GCA_015106735.1 of Paratilapia polleni. Taxonomy (NCBI): domain Eukaryota; kingdom Metazoa; phylum Chordata; class Actinopteri; order Cichliformes; family Cichlidae; genus Paratilapia; species Paratilapia polleni. Next base: position 227 of record VUQI01058085.1, read on the forward strand.
ACTGTGGAATATTTAGTAGGGAGGAAATATTACGACTGGACTTATTGCACAGGTGGCATCCTATCACGGTACCACGCTGGAATTCACTGAGCTCCTGAGAGCGACCCATTCTTTCACAAATGTTTGTAGAAGCAGTCTGCATGCCTAGGTGCTTGATTTTATACACCTGTGGCCATGGAAGTGATTGGAACACCTGATTTGGATGGTGAGTGAATACTTTTGGCAATATAGTGTATGAACAAGAAAAACACAGTCATATATAATAAATGTAGTCAGAACTACATATAAGATGCTCCTGTTGCAATGTTCTTGAATGCATGCCAGCATGTCAGCTCACTTCCATGGCTTAATGTAGAAGTGAGTTGAACAGAGCTATGTGAGCAGTGCAGAGCCTATTAGATGAGTTTTGAAATATGCTTTGTTAATGGCTTACTCACATTGAACATTCAGAGCCACAGGCACAGATCTGACCGTCTCCTGTCCCTGAATAGCACAGTAGTACCTCCCAGCATCCTCTCTCCTGGCCTGGAAGACTGGACGTGATACAGGTTGTCCATCTCTGAACCAGACAATGTCTGTAGGTTCAGGACAACCTGACACACAGGTCAGGCTGACATTATCTCCCTCTGTCACGGTGCTTGGCTGGACAACAGTGGTCAGCTCTGATACAGAAGCATACATACATACACATAAATCTTTGCTAAAATCATCTTATGAGAAATTTTCTTTTAATTAGTCATTACCTGTCACGGACAAATACGTTGGTCTCCTACTTCTCCATCTGCTGAGTGTTGTCTCAAAATGAAAATAGTAAGCTCCTTCATCAGCACGTTGTACATCATTGACCTTCAGACTGCAGTCACTGCGGTAGTTGCCTACATGATTAAAGTGCTCTGGAGGTGAAGGAAGTGTATGAAGAGGAAAAAGCTTCCAACTGCCAGATACATGCAAGAGTTTTGACCAGCTGACTGAAGTCACAAAATGACCAAAAGGGTAGTCGTACTTGCACTGTATAATTACTGAAGTTCCTTTCAAAGCACACTGATTTTCAGAGGTCACGCTCCAATCTCCACTCCAGACACCTTTGGACAAAAATGAAGAAAAATTGACTTAAATTTTCATTTTTTTCTCTCCAGACTGTATGAATGATGTTATCCGTCAAAAATCTAAGCAGAATTTGCATGATCATTCCATTATAGTCATCACTTTTCCTATTTATTAGATAAAGAATAGGTACTAGATATTAGAGCAGATTAAAAAAAAAAAAAGCATGTTTCCTTACCTGGTATTATTACCAAAATGATTGCGATCAAGCTTTCCATTATTTAAAGTTTACCTGCAACATCAAGACACAAGATCACTATATAATAATGGACAGAAGAATTTGAATGTGTCCAGAAAACAAAGAAACTGAAAGTGCATGAAAGTCATAAGTACTCACCAGCTGAACCTAAGTGACTTATTGCGTTACACATTCTTCATTTTTGTGGTGTAAAAAGCAGAAGTGAAGGACATCCCTTCTTTGCTTCCTCTCATTATAACGTCAGACATTCAGACTGCAGATTATGTAAATTTAGAAAGCTTTGCATTTTAAAAATACACAAATCTCTGGTATTTGGGATGTGGGGAAAACCAAACTGGGACAGTGGATCATACATATACTCTATGTTAAAACAGAGCATTCCCTATTTGTTTTAGTTAAAAAAAAGAAATACAAGAACCTTTCATTTACAGTCTGTACACACTCACTAATTTCTTGATACAGTTTACATCTATCTTTTTTTTTTTTTAATTTGGCAGCATCTAACCTTCAGGTCTTCTGTCATTTCTCCAGTTTGTGTCTCTTTATCTCCTCTGTCCTCCTGCCTGTGACCCAGTGGTGTACAGGCGTATCCTTTGTGGAAGTGTTTTTTACATGTAACACATGCAAGAGGTGTGCCATACCGCTGGAATATACAAACCATGACGAGGACTCTACAAAGAACTATTCCTTTGCCTTCATAAGATGTTTTAGTTATTTAAGATGATAAGCTTTGATTTTTATTAACATCGCTTTAAAATGAGTGCACTGAAGCAAGGATTTCTCATTTGTTAAATGCCTGCTGCCTTGACTCCTCTCTCTTTGTTTCGCTGAGGAAAGGACTCAAGGATGTGCGATCTGAGGAATGAGAAGATGGGCTGATAGTTGGATGCCAACCTGAAATGTCTTTGTCCACTGGGTGGGGCTACTGGACTTTAAAAGAACAACTGGAGAAAATGAGTTTTGTCTTCATAAACATTTTTGCTCAAAGTGTAGAGCTTTGATGACCTTGAGATACTTTCATCTGATACTTCTGTGTGTAGCTGGCATTTTAATACTGTAGTATTCGATTGTTTTGTGTTTTGGATCTCGCAGGCAAGTATCAATACTTGCAAGTATCAAAAGCAATGAATTTTATGAGCAAGTGTTCTTGACTCAGTCAGGTTTGTGGTATTTGTTTACATTTCCAACTCTATTTAACAGAGTGAACTGTACTGTATGTTGTGGTTGATGTCCATGAGCAACAAGTGTGAAGGTCTGGCTGTCTTAGAAAATGTAAACACATCTATGCTACTCATTATTATTATATTATTATTTATTTTTGGTCACTATTTACAGTTTTTGTAAAACACCATGAGCTCAATGTGCTTAGAAAAATAATTAAATACATAATCAGATACTAAAATTCATATAAATAACACAAAATACTAAATGAAAAGGTGTATCTCATCTCATCTCATCTTATCTTATCCATCCTTGCTTGATGTCATCACTTACAGTCTAATTTCTTGACACTATCACACCTATACTTGAGAACATGGATGTTTTTCAGTAACTGCAGTGAGTTTCTCATCTTGGGCTGACAGTTCAGGTGCTGCGTGTCCTCCCTCTGTTTTCGTCTTTTTCTTATGGTCTTTTCAATTTTTTGTCACATCAACTTGTACAGCACCAACGTTATTTCATCTCAAGCCTTGCTTTTTTTTTTTTTAACCATCCTCACTCTAGAGGAAACACTTTGGAAAAGTACGCCTTTTCTGGCTTCTTCCTCCGACACTATTGTTTCAGTTGCTTCAGTGGGACTTTCTCTTTTTTGCCTTAGCGGTGCAGACTTCTTTCTTACAGCATCACCACCACTTTATGCATTTCATTTCAAGGAAAATTGTTTATTTATATAGAGAAATGGGGGCGTGGTGTGCAGATTGCATCCAGTGAGCACAGTTGATTTAGAATTATTCTGATTCACGAACACTGTGATTGCATTGTGGTAAGAACAGAACTTTGCATGTGCACGTATATTTTGCGCAGGGTACGAACATTTACTACTCACAGATGAGTGAATCTCTGGTGAAAAACATGCAATCACACAGTTTGATATTTGTGAACAATAAACTAGTTAATAAGTCAACAAACAGGCCTTGATAGATACGTTACATTCTTGTGAGAGTTACTTCTTTGGAATGTTTATTTTATTAGAAATTAGTTGGATAATATATAAACAATCTGTAGTTAAAAAAAATCAGACACGCACAATTGCTTGCTTTTATTTTTCTTCTGTGTAACAAACTACAACGGGTCATTTGCATTACTGCTTGCTCTAAACAAAAAGGGAAAGACTGATTTGATATAAAGCAAGTTGTATCAACTGAATAAACACTGAAATTTACTGGAGGTGATCATTCAGTGTGGGAACTCATCAGTCTTAAATGCTGTACATCCATTTTCACGTCAAAAATGTTTCTACGAGTTTTCTCCCTGATATCATGCTGCCATTTTTATCGGAGACAGTTAAATTTTCATACAAATCATTATCACTGCAATTGATAGTAGCAACCACTAAAGCTTTGTCTTCTGCATATACTTGGTTAAAAATTGCATTGTTAAGTATTGACAAAAAGACAACATCATAAATCTTGTAACCTCCACTGTGGATAGGAATGCAAGCCAAAAGGTATTCGGTGTTATTGCTGTTAAGATGCATAGAAAAGAAACAGAAAACACATGAACCAAAGTTAGCAGCTGGACTCCCGGATAAGAACACATGCGGCTTTCATGGTGAATCCATAATCCAACAGACTGTCTGACCCAAAATGGTGCACAGTGTCATCAGGACGAGTTTTCTGTCCCTCAGGTGGATAGAAGCAAAGTGATTGGTTCAAATGAGGATAGCTGCTGTGTGGTTCAGCTAAGGAAGAAAATGGGATAGTAGAATAGATTAAAAACACAGCTATTAAACTGCATTTTAACTCCATGTAAGATAAGTAGGGAGCATTTCAAGTAAAGAAAAAGCAACAGCAAACCTGGATAACTGTGCTGCTGGAGTTTTTCATACTAAGATCTTCTGGTCAGTGGTGAGGCTGGGGCAGTAAAGTGTAAACAACTTTGGAGGAATCCTTTGGATTTTTATCACCACCCAGTGGCAGGTTGTGCACCTGCACCTGAGCCGCACTAAATGGACAACAAACAGGAACAACATCAGTTTATGTGGACATCTCAAATCAAATCATAATAGACACAGGCCTACAGGGTAAAATATAAAGCAATAGAAGATTGAAGCTGTGGGAAGCAGGTCTGTAGGAGGGAATGTTGCAGGAAAAAAATGGAAGAAGACGAAGGATCAACAGTGAAAAGGACAGAATATGGGAAGATGGAAATAGGAAGAGATGGTGTGCTGTACCTGGACAACCTGGAGTAGTGAACAGTTATGTAGTTGGAGGCAGGGCTACAACTTTGTACTTCTGTGATTGGTGGAGCATCCTTCAGAGGAACAATGGAGGGATGGGAGCTGTCACTCAAGTCCTCTGGCTCCTCCTGCACGCACACACACACACACGCAAGCAGACCATGCACGAACAAACAGATGCATGAAAAACTCAAAAACTGCAATTCTCTTTCATATTCATGTATTTCTCATGCAATATTTCTCACCGGTATGTCGGACATCTTGCCCTTTCTCACCGGGAAGGTGTGTTCAGCTGACTCATTGAACATAGTGTCAGCTGTCACTGATGCACACTGTGGGTCACATGGACACAAAAACACACACACAGGGAAAAACAGAGAATTATACTTACAGCAAAACTGCAGCAAACAAAAGAAGAGACTGAGTAATTCTAAGACTGATCAAAAATAATTACACAAAGATTATTGTACCTTATTTGCCACTTCCACTGACTCCGTGTCTACTCTGTGCATGTTCTTACTGGGAAGGTAAAGTTAAAAGGACAGTTACCAAGTGATGGTTACCAACACCTACTGAAAAACTAATAAGTAAGCCGTAGAAAAAAAAAGATCAACTGACAAAATTATTGTATGTTCCTCCTAAAAACAGAACAAAAAATTGCGCTAAAACATTTTTTTTCCCTGTGTAAGAGTACAAAAATAGCTCAGTAGTAGTAAATAGCAGTGTACTTCCTGTCACCTGATCATGACAGCCACTGTGAGAGTGATGAGTCCAGCAGACACGCCCACTGCTGAAGCCAGGGCAATGACCTTTAAACGACCTGCCAATGGAAAGATTGCAAAGGTTATCGGCGTGACTAGAAAGAGGAGGAAAAAGAGACAAAATGATGGATGGATCTGAGAAAAGATGAATAAAACAGAAGTGCAGCAAGCTAAAAAAAGAACATTAGGAATAAAAATAGAAACAGTATGTTACTAGAGGGAAGAGGTAGAAAGCAATGCATCAGCTAGAAGCTGTCTGGACTTTACTGTTTCCAGTTCTGATTTCCAAACTTAACTCAACTTCTTCGGCTGTCTAGACTCAAATAGTCGTTTTCCACAGCACCTCATCACCTCCTCCTCCCCCCTTATAGTGAGAGGTCTTTACGTGACTCACCATGACTCATAGAGAAACAGTCAGAAATCATGAGACCATAAACAATGAAGACCAGAGCCTGTGATACTGACAGGAAGGTTTCATCACCATCCAGAGAAAGGGAAATCTACCCAAAATTGCAGATAAATACTCAAAGCCCTGTTGAGTCTGAGCCTGATTGAGTGTCAATGTGTGAAAAGTGAAAAGATCATCATAATAACTACAATTTTTCCTGAGGATATGTGTACTTTGTATATGTGAGTACAAAGTTTCATGGCTTTCCAACAGTTTTTAAGACATTTCACTTTGATGACCTCTTGGTTCTTAAAGGGCAGTAAAAAAAAAACTAAAAAAGTCAACACAAAATGCCTAAGCTGCAGTTCCTTGAATGGCCATTTGAGCTAGCTAGCTTCCTCCAAAAGTGAGTCAATCCAAATTTTGTCCAGAATTAAAGATGTGTAACCAGGTACAAAAAAGGGGTTCTGATCTCTACTGCTAACTTACCCCTTGCTGAAAACTGTATGAGGATTTATTTATTTATTTATTTTTGAATGACAGGGTATCAACAAATGTAGCTTTAGCTGAAACAAATCATCTGACTGTACCTACGGTGGCATCTTTAATGCAGTTTTATAATGAATAACATGGATTCTTGTTTTCTTAACTGTACTGATAACGTGTCAGACAAGTCTGTGCTTCATTTTCATGAGTGAAATTCAAGTATTATTTTATTTTTATGTTAGCACTAATTAGCAGATATCCATGTCTGCCTGTGGATGCACCTTGTTAACCAAGATAGCTGGCAACTTAGCACTCCACCATCCTGTCCGAGTATAGTCAATTCTGGCTCCAAAAAAACAACATGGCAACAGCCAAAATGCCAAACTTGAGGCTTCTAACCTCTTGGCCGCAGTCATTCTACATCCATCTTTTATATACAGTGGATCACCAAAGTGCTTGCATCCACTTAAGGACATTAATGCCTGTAGAAAATTTCATGTTTGTTGAGATATTTCAGTCTCAGCCAAAGTGGTGGGCAGACTAAACAACATTTCCTTCTCTAAAATAATGATAATGTGGTTAATGTGGATGATGTGGTTTAAAATGACAGTTGTAATTTCCACAAGCTAACAAACTGTCTTTGTCACCATCCTGTAGACAGACATGGATGAAAAGTGAAAGGCACAAAAGTGACCATGCATGAATGCGTTTGTACCTCTGACTCTAACGGTGAGGACCGGAGAGCTGTGGGCTCCGATTCGATTCCTGGCCTCACAGTAGTACTGACCGCTTGCACTAGGGCCAACCTCTGAGATGGTAAAGACGGGACCAGACTTGGTGACCCAAGCTGCATGACAGAGCAAAAAGGAGAATCTCGGTTTGGAGGCTGCAAGACAAATTCATATAACAAATTGCCAGGGAAGATCCTACAGATGGAAATGGATAAATGTTTTAAAAAATAAATTATTACTTGGAGCCAAATAGGGTGCAAACCTTTCCTTTTTTTTGTATGACAAATAGATAAAAAGAGCAGGAGCACAGTAACATAAGGCTTTACTAACAACAAACAGGTAGAAGTGGTTATTTTATAATGTTAACCTTGAACAGAGCCACATTTTTTTTTTACGATGCTAACATTGTACAGAGCCTCCATCCAGAGCTAAACGGTGCCATGTGAAGTTATCCACTGCTGGGTTAGCCTGACTGCTGCAGGTCAAGGTCAAAGGTCGGCCAGCATCCACAACACTGGAGGGACGAGCCAGAACTGAAGTGTTCTTAGGGGGATCTTGACAGAGAATAAGAGAAAATTAAGAAAGCTGTAAATTTTTGTTTTATAAAGAAACAGCAACAGGAGACCAAGAAGAGAAGAGACTGAGAGTAACTCTAAAGGTTGGCATACATACCAGACGGTATGTATTGATACTATTGATAATACAGGATCCAACACATTGTTCACAAACTCCCAAAAGAAGAGAGAGAAGAAGATGCCTAAACAAACTCAGCTAACACATTCACTACTTACACAGCACAGTGAGAGTGGCGACAGGCGAGGTCTGGTATCCTAATCGGTTTGAAGCCCTGCAGTAGTACTGACCAGCATGGTGAGTACGCACAGAGGGGAACGTCAGGTTCTGAAAGGTACCTTTAGAAATCACCTGGTCACCTATGATATGATACCAAGCATACCTGCAGGAGAGAGGCGGCGGTGATGTGACGATGATGAAAATGATTCATGGGACTGGGCAAAAATGAAGCAATATCATTTATTATTTTTAATGACTGATAGCACCGGGTTTTGTTTAGGTGAAGAAATATGAAAAGCATATCAACACTTGCAACTGTTGCAACGTTTTGTCCAAATTCTCCACATTTAAATAAAAAAAAAATTGAAGGAGTGGTTTGAAGTCATTTTAATATTATGACAAATGCGAGAATATTGATAATGGTGAGAAAAACACTTACTAATACCATGATAAGGAAAAATATGTAACAGAACTAGACACCCTTGTTGTAGCCTCGTACCTGTTGGCAGGAGGGTTTGCATGGCTGACACAGCTCAGGTTTACAAATGAGCCTTCTCTGATGTCTCCTCGAGGACTCACCAACACATGTGTGTTCTTTGGAGTGTCTAAAGAAGCAGACAGAAAAAAACAACAACCAGTAACTACCAAGCCATAATAAGAAATATGAAACATGCAGCCAGCATACAGACCAAAAGAAAAAAAAATTGGTAGTATTATTTACAATTATTATTTGCTTTTATTATGAAATTTAATTAAAATAGAAACAGTATGAAAAAACAGTCTAAACTGAGGTTTTATCACTTCCTGTTCCTGTATCCATATGACATCCATATGAGTATTTCCTTTATAACTCGCTTGAAATAGAGTTGTTGCTTAATCAGTTTAACCCAGACTGCCCTCTGACAGATTTTCACAACAAGACAACCAGAATAAGATAGAGACTGGAGTAAGGATTTACAGAAAATGACATGAAAATGAAATTCAAATCTATTACTAAACATATGGTTTTGATTCTGAACTGTTTAATGTGTGGTAGACACAAACTGTAATACTAAAAAACAAAACAAAACAAGGAACAAACTTACAAGTGACATTGAGTAGAAGTGGTCTGGACCGATCTGTTCCCAGTGAGTTACGCGCTACACAGAAATACTCTCCTTTGTCTGTGTATTTGAGGTGGGACAGGTGGAGTTGGGGCCTGAAACTGTCTGGGATGCTCCCACTCTCCATGTCTGGAAAACAGACAAAAAGAGGAGATCAGTGCACATCTGGATTTTAGTTATAAGCATATATTTTTTAATAATATACTATTTCCAAAACCTGCAGCTAGTTTTGCTTTTTCTACAAAATATTAATGGACCTTCACTTGTCCAACTACAACATTATGTGTAACCGTCATCAACCAGTTAGTCCATCCATCTCACCCAGCTGGTGAACATTCAACATAAAGGTACAGGTACATTTAAAGGTACTGGTACAGTGTCCTGTACCTTTGAACCACGCAAAGCTCTCGACAGGTGGAGCTGCGTCACTGCTGCAGGTCAGAGTGATGGACCCGCCCTCTGACACCTCCCCTATGGGAAAGACTGTGATGGAGGTGTAACGAGGACCATCTGGTGAGGAAGGGAGAGAGAAAAGAGGGACTGAGCAAAATGCAAATGCTGTTGAAGCCAACCCCATTCCCAAAAAATATGAGAAGTTGTGTTAAATGTAAGTATAGCAGAATGAAAACAGTATCAAGACAACATGTCAAATGTCGAAACAGTCAAATTTTATTGTACATGCTCATTTAGAATTTGACTCCAGCAACATGTGTGCATCATATCTTTTAACAACATTGTGCAAGTGTTTGGGACCTGAGGAAACCAGTTGCTGTTTTTTTTTTTTAAATTAAGTATTTCTGGCTTAATATAGGATGTCAGAGGCTCAACAGTTCATGGCCTCCTCTGTTGTATTTTAGGTTACATGAAACTCAGAATGTTTTCTATGGGACTGCAGGCAAACCAGTTTAGCACCAGATCTCTATTTTTCTACAGAACTCTATGATATTGTAATATGTGGAGAATGTAGTAAACTCGAGGCTGGGGAACAGGCATTGTTTGAAGGGGCAATCGTTGTTGGTTTTCAGCCTTGTCCCTTAAGGTTCAGAGACTTGAAAAGATTCCAAGAATCCAGATAATTATATTATGTATTATAGACGATCAGATCTGAAAATTCTTGTATTGGAAACAATATTATGAAGATACTGAACTCTTTGCCCGCACTGTGTGTTTTAATTCTGAAAACACAGTGAAAGACTCAAGCAAATGTTACTGATTAACCTAATTAGTTCTGACCTGTTCCACAAGGGTTTTTTTTTTCTCTTTTTAGTATTGCATAATTTTGAATTATTTATAGGGTTTAAATGATTCATAAATCAATGCATACTGTTTATTTATATTGTACACAGCGGGTTTGTACACAATTTAACCTTTATCAGGGCCAATAACAGGCATATACTAATCAGTGCTCCAAAATCATATGCCCTAGTACAAAGTTTAAAGTTCAACATCTGAAAATTTAAGTGCTGCTGTACTGTGACAGATTTTTTTATTTATTTTTTTTATCCGTTGTATACGTTTTTCATCCTTTTTTGCCCTAAGCACTTTTCAGAAAGCATATATGCTTGGATTCTGTATCATCGTTTAATGGCTTATTGCTTTATTTTCTAACAACAAATAACTTTGAATTAATATCCAGCTAGTACCACATGCACCCTCCTTCAAGCCTCTGAACATGTTAAGACATGAACGGGAAGTCGTGAAATGCTTTTGGTTGTGATTGGCTGAGGCTGCTTACGTCCCAGTGCCAGCGAGAGGGACGGAGACTGTACATTCTGGGGTGGGATCGGTCGACAGGTGTACGCTCCAGCATGCTGCTGGTCGAAGCGGTTAATGATCATCCATTTCTCGTAAGAGCCGAGGTTTAGTCCGTTCCTGTGTGCACAACAGCACATAAGATCCATGCTTAACAAACAGCATACGTCTAATTTTACTCTAATAACAGTAGAGAGACATGCACAGTATGTACTGTGTACATGCACACTCACACACCTGTAGAGTGCAAGGCTCCTTCCCGGGGCAGCACATCCTGTGGCCTGGCAGCCAACAAACACCGTCTCTCCAAAGCCGAACATGTTGCCAGGCCTGGCTGGATGCACCTGGACCTGGAGGTCTGAAATACAGCTGTCCTTCTTAGACTGACACTCTTATCATATCGTAATCAGTGTCACAGTAGCTTTATTTTCTGTGGACCTACCTGTTACATCCAGAGTGATGGTGTCAGGGGAGGTCCATCTCCCCAGTGGCTGGTCTGTCTCAAATCTGAAGTGATACTGGCCCGCGTCACTCAGCTTCACACCACGGATCTGGACCGAACAGCTGGAATAGCTACCCCCAATATAGCTGGAACATAGGATTAAATTAACACCCATTAATTATTTCTTTACATTTCTGAAAACTGTCACAGCCATAATTTCTTTTTAATGTATCCGTCATTTGCAGGTCCTCCCACCGCGTGCGTCCGCGGTATGACAGGCTGATCTGGTTTGGGTCGGTGTGGTGGGTGAACTCCCTGCGACCCTCAGCAGACACACGGAACCACATGACCCGCTTCACAGTATGACCTGTGACGATCATGAAAAACAGAACAAAACTGTGCAAATTAAGAGGATTTGGTCCCTGGAACTTCAATCTTTTTATTGCTTTATATTACGCACACATTTTTATGCCATTTCTTATTACCCAATATTTATCCGAGAGGACAGAATAAGAAAATAAAAGGTCGATATATTGCTTTTATACCTGATGGGTAGTCATAACGGCAGGGCAGAGTGACAGTAGTTCCTGCCCACACACAGATCTGCCTCCTAGAAAATGACACACTCCACCTGCTCTGAGTACCTGCAGGGGACACAAACAATGAATTTAAGGGCATAAATACACAAAGGCACACACAGCAAGAGCACACACAGTTAAAGGAAAGCCTACAAAAATCATATATTTATGATTCACCATTTTAACTAATTTTGTTTTTTCTGATTCAGATTCCCAGATGAATGAGCAGCTACTGGCTGTTAGAGCCACATCTTTCAGGCCATATAAATTAGGCTCCTCTAGCTTTAGTGAATTCATATTTGGAAACTAAAAGAAGTGTAAATCTTAACAACCCACAAGTTATTGTGACTCCTCGGAGGGAAAGTTGTCAAACCACAGTTCTCAGTGCTCAGTTCAGAGTGACACATACAAGTGAAGCAGTGTAATTGAGGCTTGATGTGCAGCCATTGTGACATCCTGTGCCGCTAACTGCCTGCCTGGCTGACTACGTTGCACAAAAGGCAATCAATACTTATAAATAACCTGAGCATAAAGGCAAGGACACCTGGCTGCAGAAGCCTCTGTGCAAAATAGATCTTAGAAGTCAGTTACTTATTTTTTAACTGCTGCCACTTGGGTTACTGTTCATGTGATTCACTTTTAAACAAAAATCAGTTTAATCTTCAATAAAATATACATATCTAATAATTAATCTGTCTTCCCCTTAAAGAATACAGAACATCTTCCACTTTGTTTACTTCCTGTATGATGCACAAAATTTAAAAAAAAAAAAAATTATCATGTACTTTGACCTTTTTCTCTTACCTGGTAAAGCTGTAAGGATGGTGCCCAGAAGTAACGCACCTGCCAACATCTCCGCTGACACGAGTGCTGTAATGTCACTGGAGAAGGAGAAAAGCACAGGCGGACGGAGAGCTAAATATCACATTTATCAAACTAAAAACCATGCAGCCGATCACATCTGAAGCACTCACCTCTCAGAGGGTTTACTTTCACCTCGGCCAGTCAAACAGAAAGAGAGTTGTGGGATGTTTGCGACCCTGGTAGTGATGGAGGTGATTTTTATAGCGATGAGAGTTGCATGGTGATCTGAATCGGCCGGTGTGAGATGGGAGGAGGAGTGGAAGGGGCAAAAGGAGGACCAGGAGGAGGAGGAGGAAGAAGAAGAAGGGGAAGTATAAGTGTGTTTTTAAAAAAGTAACTTCAGCTTTCTCCTCAGCCTTCATTTTTGAACTGTTTCTGCTTTCACTGTTCCTCCCATTGCTTGCTCTTAAAGGGTTTTTTTTAAGGTCACTCCTCTGGTGGCTTAAATTTCCTGTTCTGTGTTACTGTGAAAATGTGACATCCTTGTGATCATGTCACTTGGTTGTCTCTTTTAACTAAATGTGGCAGTTATTTTTATTACAGGTTAAATGTCATTAACCTTTGGTATGCACAAATATGTGATCAAGCAATTCACATTAAAGCCAAAAGACACAGAGAACCACCAAAACCTTTGATTAAAAGTTACTCAAAGATGCATGAATTTGTGGGACACTGACATTTGACCGTTAACTCATGCTCATGTCTGGTCAAAGACCCTTGCTGCATGTCATCCCCTATTTCTCCCCTCATTTCCTGACTGTGCAAAAGTCTTGAGCAACAACTCATTTCTTTATATTTTGCGAGGAAAATGAGAAATAGGTGCAGCAATTTATTGAAACATGTGCAAACATACATGGAAATACAGTGTATAAAGAAAAAAACTGAGTACGATTCTAACAAGCTTGAAAGTCAATATTTGGTATGACCACCTTTATTCTTCAACACAGCCTGAACTCTCTGAGTCAAGCTTTCTTGTAATTTCTTTAAATAGTCTTCAGGAATAATTCTCCAGGCTTCTTGAAGGACATTCAAAGCTCTTCTTTGCATGTTGGCTGCCTTTTGTTCTGTTCTCTGTCAAGAGACACTGCTTCAATAATGTTGAGGTCCGAGCTCTTGAGAGGCCAATCCATGACTGATAGTATTCCATTGTGTGTTTTTCCATCCAGGTATGTTTTTGCTGTATTAGCAGTGTGTTTGGGATCATTGTGATGACAAAAAATCAGAAGCTTTCCAGATGGTATTGCATGGTGGATCAAAATCTGACTGTACTTTTCTGCATTCATAATTCCATCAATTTTGACAAGATCCTCAACACCACCGGCTGAAATGCAGCCCCGAACCAAGACAGAGCCTCACTGTGTTTTACAGAAGGTTGTAAACACTTAGTGTTGCTCCTCTCTCCTGACCTCCTCTGTACATATTGACGATGAACCAAAAATTTCAAATTTGGATTCATCAAGACCCGTTGCCACTGATTTTCAGTCCAGTTCTTGTGTAATTTGGCATACCTCAGTATTTTCATCTTATTTCCCTTCTTTAAGAATTACTTCTTGACAGCCACCCTTCCACTGAGACCATTTCTGATGAGGCTTCAGTGAACAGTAGATGGATCAGTTGAAGGGTCAAATCCATCTCTCAGGTCCTGTGTCAGGTCTCTGCCAGACTGTTTCCTGTTTCTTAAGGACATGACTTTCAGATACTGTTTATCTGCTGTAGATAGTTTTTTTTTAGGCCTGTCACTTCTTCTTTTGTCCTTTGCTTGTCCAGTTTCCTCAGATTTTTAAGGATACACTGCACACCATTCAGAGATAAGCAAAATTTTGGCTAATAGCTCTTATAGTATTTTATGCCAAACTGTGTTATCTTTGGCATTTTTCGTAGATTCAACTAAAGAAATTGGAATAAATTGTGTCTTTGTGACAGGCTGTTAGTAACAAAGTGTCTAAAGATACAATTTAAAATTGGTTCTTTGGTAATTTGTCTGTTATGTGTAAACACTACACTGGTTCATCCCTTGAGTTAGGTGACTTTGTTGTTTGAATGATTCATAGGTCAGTGTTAAGTGGGTTAACAAACAAACATTCTTCTGAAAATGGTCAGGTACATCAGCACCATGAGCAGAACAGCTCAACATTTGGAAAACACATGCTTGTGTTCTTTGGTTTTAAGAATTAGATGAGTTAGACTGCTCTCATGTCTGTCCATTAAATAAAAAGTTGGGGCTTTAATGGTTATGCAACACACCAATTTCTATGCTACTGTTATACTTTCTTCATCTGCGAGAATGCAACGGAACCCTTCAGACTTCAACTGGGTCCAAGTGACATAAAATTGTATATGCGGACGTCCACATACCATCCAATTTCTTGTGACCACTACACTGCAAGGGCCAATTGCACAGGCTTCCTTCAAACAGACTAGAAAGGAGTATAATAAGAACAGCTACTCATCTGTGGTATCTGCAGCTGTCCATGTGCGTCAGCAAGGAGGTACAACCTCAGCCTTCACCTCAATTCCTGCTGTTTCTGCTGGCAAGTGCACTTCAAAGCAATGTTCGGAAACAAACAGCTCATTAATATAACAGTAAGACACAGTAAATACTAATTCCAGTTTCATTTGTGTGCCTACTAATGTACCTGAGAAATATCAGCTCTTTAAATGCAGAATTTTCTACCAGCTCATTACTAATTTTAGTCTGTTTTATGTTTTGTGCTGAACGGGTAGTGTGCCATCAGTGTATCAGATTTCTACTGAAAAAAAAGTGATGTTGAATCTCTGAGTTTTCTCTACGACTGACACCTTCCACACATCCATGTTTAACCCATTGCTGAAATAAAGTGAATGCAACATGTTGATCTTGCAGACATACAGAATATTCAGTGATCTGATTTATTGCAGTGTAAAATCGAGAAAGTCTTCACTTCTGCTCTACTCTTGTCACAAACTGGTGCAAACTTTGACCATCCTGACTGACTGATGCACATGCATGGTTCATTTATGAAATGAGACCAGGCCTGTTGGCATACATTAATACACATTAGTCAAGTAGACATTGACTCAGCAGCCCAGATGTCCTCTCATCCACTGCTCTAATTGAGAATTGTTGGCACTGAAAACTACCCACAACCAGACGTGGGGAGGTACGAGACCTCTCAGTCAACTGTGTCCACTTAGCCTGATGAGTCTAAATGACTTTAACATCCTACCCTGCCACAGCTTGGCCAATAGATGTCAGTTTAGCGTCACTACTCGGCCAATTGGCTACTTACCCCAGCTTTGACCAAAGAGTAATGATGATGTACAGTTTAACATTTAAGTCAATCTTCATTCACAGGCATCCAGCAGAGAAAAGGAGGGGGTAAAGTTCAAGGTTTCAGAGATGATATTGATCAACATCTGGAAATGAAGCCTGATATTTTGCTTATTAGCCAGCTGATCATGAAAATGATGGAGGGTGGGCAACAGAGGGAATGCTGTCTGATTATGTCCGATTTATATGCTGCAAGATTTCTACATCTGCAGCCTTTAGTCTTGGTTGGGCTTCACAGAAATATGGATATTTGTGGTTTAATAATAAATATATATTAGTTGAGTGTTAGGTTAATAGATAATGCTCAATATGTTCCCAATTTGGATTCCCCAAAATATAATTCTGCTGAAGAGGTCTGCATTATGTTTAGTGGGAAAGCTCAACTTTTAAAAGCAACCTTAATAAAGAACAGAATGTCTCTGGTTGGGAAAGTTACCTTCAGAATATAATCAAAATCTCCAGGATATGAGGTTAAAGGAACAATATATTCCAGTTCACAGATTGCTTGGTTGGATTATGAGTTGGGACCCAAAATGGGTCACAGACCCCACTCTAGTGAGTCTCCACATGACAAGAAGTCTTGTATGATTTAATGATCCTGGATCCCAGTGTAAAAAAGTCATTTTGGTCCTTGGCTGAAAAGTTTTAAGAACCTATACTGATTTTTTCCCCCCTCCAAATACTGTCTGTATTATGTTGAGTAAGAAGATTGGTGGGCTTTGAGCTTAACCTGTAACCACAGAATGACTTCAAAAGGATCACGGCACACTAATAGGTCAAAGCCTGATGTAATCTTAATCGAAAACAGAGGAGACTAAACGAATGAAGAGAAACAGATGGATGGAGCTAGATTAAGTGTGACTGACCACAAACAGAGAGAGAAAGAGGGTGAGAGAGGGAGGAATGAGAAAATTTGAAGGGAAAGGTAGAAGAGGAGGGGAAAAAAGAGACAAAGACATAGTGAAAGAAAGGAGGAAAGAAAGAAAGGAGAGACAGGAGATGGAGCAAGTGAGGCAAAGAAAGCTGAGCAGAAGAGAAGGGAGAAAAGGAGGGAAAAGGTTTAAAAGTAGATAAGTGTTACATTTGTCAGAGAAATGGAAAAAAGTGTGAGCGGGAGCAATAGACAAATGTATGACAGCGTATCCTGCCCTGACGGCAGGGAAGATATCCATCCACTGACCGCAGCCTCCAGGCCAGATGAAGTGTGACCGTCTGGTGGTCAGACTGGACCTGAAGATTTTCCGCTGTTGCAAAACACTTCCTGCCTGCTGTGTTCATGTAATGTGACCGCTCACAGTTTGCTCCCCTGCCATACTTTAAGTTGTACAATATGTTATTTCTATGTTTTTCCTTATGCCCACAGATTAGACTCTTGGCTCTTCGGGCCCTCCAGCCTTGGACAAACTCCACATAAGCAAATAATGATTGGACTGTCCAACATGTGTTACTCTTCATATTGAGTGGTGCTCTCCACAGGGGAAGTCAGGGCAAGATGATCAGATATAATCATATCTGAAAAGGTGATATGTTGTTCCTGCGCTGTCTTTTAGGAGCTCTACATGATGACTTGATGAGAAGGATTTCTGCCAAGAGAAGCACTGAACCAACAGGGAATTAAATAAAAGAAAAAAAGAGAAACTGTGAGGCAGAAGATAGTTTCTTCTTAGCCTAACTCATTCATGTTATCAATAAAACACACAGTATTTAGTCACTCACACACTTGACTTTTACAAATAAGCCAAACCAAATACTTGGTGATTTCTTAAAACTCCTAAATCTTTGAAACTTATTGAAGCCCTATTAAATTTACCCTGGTTTTGCTCATTCCTGTCCCATTCACAAACTCTGCTGTGGGGTCGGATTTCTGCTCCATGTCTGCCAGAGACCTGTCTGTGGCTGCTGTGGTATTCCACGCTGTATGAGTCATGTCTGGTGGTTATTATGGGCAGGCATTTGGTCCCCCCTCCCCTCCAGACTCTCACCCCGTCTAGTGGCAGCAGACAAAATTACATCTTGTTTTGAGCCTCGTCCAACCAAGCTGACTAAGATCAGGTTGACATTTGACTAGGCTAGATGACTTAAGTGCACATTTTTGGTTAGTGGCATAAGAATACATTGTTGTTTTAACTTTATGTTAAGGTGATTGTGTGCACAAATCAAAGCTGATGAGGACGATTAACTAAATCTGAAGCTGAATATAAGTGGTGATCGGTCTCACAGTGAGCATTTTGGAGTGCTATTGGGGCCCACACTATGGGAAGCAGTTACTTAAAACTATTACTGAAACCTTAAAGTTTTAAAAGAGAATTTATTTAGGTGACTAATAACCAGTAGGCATAATGTCTGTACTGTCTGTAACAGCCTCACAAATAGTGCTAACATGTCATGGAAGTATAAGGCCAAGGAGCCATCACCCCCACCCTTATCATGAAGATATCACAAGTTACAGACACAGACTTTTTAAAAATAAATCTGAGACACTGGTACCCTTGAAATTTTAACATGAATATTTCCAGCCTGTCGATGCCTTGGGAATGACAATGTGTTGCAATGTGCTGTTTTTTGTATGGTGTTTTATGAAACATGGTGTATTAGTGAAAGACAGCTGCAGGCTCGCTGTTTCTCCATATGCTTAGCAAAGTAGCTGCTAGTTGTGGCTTCCCTTTTACCTGATTTTTTTCATGTAACTCTCAGCAAGAAAGCAAGTAAGTATATGGGGTTAGACCCCTTTTTGCTTTCAGAGCTGCCTGAATTCTTCATGGCAATGTTTCAACAAGGTGCTGAAAACATTCTTCAGAGATTTTGCTCCATATTGACATGATAACATCACACAGTTGCTGCAGATTTCCATGATGTGAATCTCCCGCTCCACCACATTACAAAGGCGCTCTATTGGTTTGAGATCTGGTAAATGTGGAGGCTATTTGAGTACAGTGAACTCATTGTCACGTTCAAGAAACCAGTTTGAGATGATCTGAGCTTTGGGACATGCTGGAAGCAGCCATCAGAAGATGGGTACACTGTGTTCATAAAGGGATGGACATGGCCAGCAACAATACTCAGGTAGGATGTGGTGTTTAAATGATGCTCAGTTGGTACTAAGGGGCCCAAAGTGTGTCAAGAAAATATTCCCCAAACCATTACACCACCACCACCAGCCTGAACCGTTGATACAAGGTAGGATGGATCCATGCTTTTATGTTGTTTACGCCAAATTCTGACCCTACCTAAAGAGCAGCTGAACAGGTGTACTTAATAAAGTGGCTGGTGAGTGTAGTTCCCAACATATTCTTTAATATAACAGTAATTTTTAACCATAACCCAATATGATAAGAGTAGTAGTTAGCATTCTAAATTATATAATCCATAAATATGCAAACCAGGTGTTTTAAAAGAAACACATTGCACTGCTCCACATACAGTGGTGTGAAAAAGTGTTTGCCCCCTTCCTGATTTCTTAGTTTTCTGCATGTTTGTCACACTTAAATGTTTCAGATCATCAAACAAATTTTAATATTAGACAAAGATAACACAAGTAAACACAAAATGTGGTTTTTAAATGATGATTTCATTTATTAAGGGAAAAAAGATTTCCAAACCTACCTGGCCCTCTGTGAAAAAGTAATTGCCCCTAAACCTAATAACTAGTTGTGCCACCCTTGGCAGCAACAACTGCAATCAAGCATTTATGATAACTGGCAAGTCTTTCACATCACTGTGGAGGAATTTTGGCCCACACTTCTTTGCAGAATCATTTTAATTCAGCCACACTGGAGGGTTTTCGAGCATGAACGGTCTGTTTAAGGTCATGCCAAAGCATCTCAGTCAGATTTATATCCAGACTTTGACTAGACCACTCCAAAACCTTAATTTTGTTTTGTTTTTTTGAGT
>VUQI01058088.1:0-19521 GCA_015106735.1 Paratilapia polleni
TGGCCAATTCTTGTCATTAAAGATGTATGCTGTACAATCATTCCACCCTGGAAAAAGAACAGTTCAAAGAAATCATTAAAAGCCTAAAATTACCATGACATTCATGCCCATGATGAGTGGATGGAAACTTCTGACAACAATTGTATGTTTCTCTCTGGAAACAACATGGCAATTCAGACCAAGGAGGAGGAACAGGAGAACTGATGTGTTCTAATACAAGGGTGAAATCTTCAGACAGACACTGAGAACCACTGCTCTCTGAACTGTGACAGCTCAGGTGGAATACAGGACTCAACCAGAGAAAGGCTGCTTTGTTACAAACCATTCTGCCATATGACCCTGAAGTCTTTATGTAACAGTCGAACTATAGAATTTGTGAAAAATACACAACGTTATTTAGCATTTGATCCTGACCTGACCAAGATGTAAATTAGGTTATTGCAGCTGTGCTCTCTCTCTCTTGTTCTCCAAGCTTTAATCAGCTGCAGAAATGTATTAAAATCAAAGGAAAGAATCTTACACAAAGCAAGCTGTGGGCAACAAACAGAGCATCAGTAAATCTAATGTTTCTGCAAAAATGACCCCCTGAAAGGCACCTTTGCAAAATTCATTCTAAAATGCTTCTCAGCAATAGCTATATTTTCACAGACATTCATGTTATATAATAGTTTTGATGCAAGAGATAAGTGACTGCTAATGTTTAGCCTAATGTCATGTAGCACATTAATCCTGTTGACTCAACAGGAAGACCCTACAACATATGCTGTGTGACAGTAGAAAGGAGATGACTCCTCTTCAATGGACCATTGCTGATTGGATAAATCCAAAACTGAGCCTGAGCTGTCATCGCAATTTACTGAGACTGAACAAAATAAAGAATAAGGAAGATCAGGCTGCTTGGAGATGGTCTTAGCCTTTATGTTAACCATGCTTGGCAGGTAGACCACAGACTTCTTTTCTTTCTTTTCTCTGTGTTCTTTGTGGTGCACACAATGATTGTAAATGATGTTCCATTTATATAGGCTAATTATGTTATTGAAGACATGTGTGGTACTGACTCAACATAAAAGTCTCCATTTCTAAGGTGTGTGAAAAATATATATGCCATTTTAGAAGATCTCTGTAAAATCCACAAAATGAAGTTCTTTTTGTGATGCGTGGATTACAAAAATGCTTTTAATCTCAACACATTTCACAAAGAATGGCGTACTGTTTTGATGTAGTGTAACACTTTTGGCAAAATCTGTATTTAGGTGAATGAGGTTGTACTATGTATCTAGCTATATGGACTTATGATGAACACTAGCAGTTACCTTTTTCTAGTGCTTCTATTTGGTCCTGTGTGAAAGATGTTCTGTTTCTCTGAAGCTTCCTCTTCAGCTGAAGTCTCATCTGAGTCTCTTCTGAGTCCTCACCATTGGAACTAACTGATACTGTGTTCTCCCCTCCCTCTGCCTGTGGACACTCTGCACCAAATGAGGAAACAAAAGGAAGGAAACAAACTGAATTACTGTAGCTTTAGACTGGTCACAGGTATGCAATTGCCCATGGGTTAGGGAATATGATACTGATGAAGAACAAACAAAATGATGCAAGAAAAGACAAGGTGACAATCTCAGGAAATTCTCACATGTGAAGGTTGTGCAGTCGTAATCTCAAATTAACCTCGTACATCGTAAGAACATCGTAAATACCACGTATTTACATAACATAACTATGAAGTTATACCAAACTCAGGGTAATGTTATTGTGTTATGTTATCAAACTTAGCATTTTTAGCACATAAATAATGCTGGGGCCCTGGTCTTACGTGTTTGTGTTAGTATTGTGTAATTTGAAGCAGACTTAAGAGACCATTAGAGGACATCACTACTACATTGCCCCAACCAAACTTTGTATGCTGGGAAACCTTTGGCTGCATCTTCACTCAAGTCCTGAGTTCTTACCCTGAGTTTTTAGAGCAGAGCCATCTATTCCTCAGTAATATTGGTATTTTGATGTAACAGAGCAGAACGTCACTGAAGTGAACTTATCTTGGAGTGTTTGAGGGAGAGGGAGTGTCAAGTCAGTGTTAAGTATTTGGATATGTCTTGGATACACGCTTGGGTCAGTAACAGCAACAGTAACTTACAGTAACCTACAGTTTGTTTACTTACATAAATAATGTTTCATGTTCTCTGTACATCCTGTTAGCTGTTACGCACAGCATTCAGGTTTATACACTGGAATATTTTGTAATAAGGCATCTCTTCTCTGGATAAATCTTGGGAGCTGTCACATTTATCCGGAGTGTGACTGCCCCAAGCTCAAAGACATTTTCTAACAGAGGAGTTTACCCTATGAATAGTTTACTATGAATATAAATTCTCAATCAGGTACCTCTGCTGATCTTAACTACCATGCTGTTTCTGGAGAGAAACACATGTAAAAACTACCACTCCCTCATCAGGTCTGCTTATTTGTGACCTTGATAATTTGTTCATTACTGAAATGAACTGGCTGCATCTTTGTTTAACCCCTCCCACTGGATCACTTTTGTGGTTGCGGCCTCAAGCTAATTTGCCCTGCTTATTAAATTTGACCCTTATTATCATTTAGATTTTTAGCTAACACATTGTTGTTTGTTGTGATAAACAATAGTGAGTAAATTATGCAAAACATCCAGTACTTTGTTTTTTCACAGAATAACATGACAGTTAATATGATAATTAATATTTTTGCTGAATACACGACTTCCCTGTGGCTGTGTTGAAGTACATCAGCTTCATCTATAGGCAATGTATCAAAGATCGGTGCCTACCTTTTCCACGAAATGTACTTATTTTTTTCATGTAACTATAAGCTGTGCAGTCTGACAAGTATACTATAGTAGAGAAGCCAACATAATATTGATATTTAAAAATAAAAAATTTGAGTTTAAAAGCACATCAGAGTAGAGATCTCCAGTATTTGGTCTTTGAGCATAAAGGAGCTCCAGCTCCCTGTGGAACTCATGTTATTTGCGGTGCTAGCCTAATTATTCATTATCCCCGACAGACAAGGGCTGCACAACAGAATGAAGCTATTGCTCAGTGTCATAGTCAGTCAGGCAGAAAGAAACGGAAATGAGAGCAGACCCCCAATCCCTGTGGCACACATACACACAGGCACAAACATGCTGTAGATGGATGGGAAGGCAGCAGCCGTGGTACTATAGCATGACTTTGTTTCACTATTGTACTCCCATGGTGCTGCAGGAGGAGCAGTAGCATATGAGCCTACTCCATACAGCAAATGGGGCCCTCAGCCACACACACTGAAGGAAAAGGAAAGCAAATTGCTCATATCAACACCATAAAATATAAACATTTTGCAAGCATTTACTGCAGTGGCATTATTAATATATATTGAGTAATACAATGGGAAAAAAAACTAACTTGAGTGTGAGCTAGCAAAATTTTAGAATCTTGGCATGTAACCACCAGCACCAGATTTTGTAACAAAAGGAAAATTGTAACCTACGGCACTTAAGGTGAAGTAGGTCACACTCACAAAACTTTGAAAAACTGAACTGTTGCTAAAAGATCTGTTGTCATAGTTGGTTTGGCTTGTCCTGTTATGAACACAATTTGAGTCACAGATTAAAAGCCAAGTGCATGCCATTTCTATTTAATTGGCACACCATTTCCTGTAGTGGTATGCTGCTGCTCTTGGCTGTTGCTTGTATTCTACTAGCACAAACCACTTTCCAGCAGCAGGTGCCAATTGATAAGTTCATAGAGACAGCTGATTTAGAATTTTAGTGCAACATAGGAATACAGACACTGATACCACACAGCAAAAAGGCAGCCTGTATTAGAAAAAATGGACACTAGTTAATAAATAGGTGAGCTCTGATGTGATAGGATGAGAAATGATTTCTTCTATGAGAATTTTCAATGAAATTTGTTTTCAACAATAGAAGTTGAGAAGAGATTATATTGCATCCAAGATAATGAAAGCTATGAGCTAAATGACTGAATGGATGGTGGAAATGCTGATTTACACCATGCATTTGATTAAGAAAATAACATAAAACACATGAGTTAAAACAATTAACTCCAATTAAAGTCCTCATAATAACGTTTTGGAGCTTTCAACTACACCCAGTGGAGTTTGCTCAGTTGTCATCTCATTACGTAAGTGTGGAACCTTAATTCTGAGAGCTGAATTGACTGTCAGTTGAAACCTTAAAGCTACTACACGAGTTAAGGTTTTCGTCAAACCAAAATAAAGCATCCAGAAAGAATTTTCACCCTTTTTAAAACAGGGAATCAAAGCTGAAACTTCTCTCTAGGGAGACAAAAGAAGCACTGGTACCTTGGGAAACTGTTGCTTTTGTTTTCATCCTATTGGGATTATTCACTCACTGGACACTTCATTAAGTACACCTAGTCAGCTGCTCATTGACTCAAGGACACTGGTGCCAGTCCTGTCAGCTAAGAACAGGAAACTGAGGCTACAGTTGTACAAAAGAACATTGGAAAAACACTGCCTGGTCTGATGAATCTCAATTTCTGCTGCGACATTCAGATGGTAGGGTCAGAATTTGGCGTAAACAGCAAGAAAGCACAGCTCCCCTCCTGCCTTATATCAGTGGTTCAGGTTGTTGTTGATGGTGTAACGGTGTGGGGGAATATTTTCTTGGCACATTTTGGGCCCCTTAATACCAGTTGAGCATTGTTTAAATGCCACAGCCAACCTGAGTATTGTTGCTGATCATGTCCATCCCTTTATGATCACAGTGTACCATCTTCTGATGGCTGCTTCCAGCAAGCTCAGATCATCTCAAACTGGTTTCTTGAACATGACAGCGAGTTCACTGTACTCAGATGGTCTCCACAGTCACCAGATCTCAACCCAGTAGAGCACTTTTGGGATTTGGTGGACTAGGAAGTTCACATCAAGGATGTTCAGCTGACAAATCTGTAGCAACTGCGTGATGCTATCATGCCAATATGGACCAAAATCTCTGAGGAATGTTTCCAGCACCTTGTTGAATCTATGCCATGAAGAATTAAGACAAAAAGTGGTCCAACCTGTTACTAGCAAGGTGTAACTAATGAAGTGGACAGTGAGTGTGGTCTTCCTTGCCTTGTCATGCTGCATATTCTTGGCTAAAGATTGTGCAAGCATTTCTGCTTGCATTTGGTTTTTGAAAAAATAGAAATTGTCTCACCAGTGAGCGAAATAGTGAAGAGGAGGTAGTAGTGTTAGTATAAGTTAATGTCTCACCAGTGGTAGACAGTGCTGTCCCAGGATACCACCCTGAGCGTCCTCCCCAGGTGCTTTGTGCATTGAGCATCTTGAGTTTGTCAAACATCCCTTCAGCTCCCACTGTGCCCATTTGCTGCTTGTCACTAGCCAAATTCCTAAGCACTCGATTTATTGAAGAAACCTGATGACAAACACAACAACATTATTACATAAGACACACTTTAGTTGTATATTAACATCATTGGTGGAAAAAATGTCAAGTTCAAGTATTGTCACAAACTCACTGAGTTACAACTTACTGTCAACCTTCAGCCAGCTCCATCTTGTCAGCATCACTGGTTAAGCTGTTCTTTCATATTAGTGCTTAGTCATATAATTTTCATATGGCTCATATAATTTTGTATGGGACTGTTAACAAATAGGGTTGATACAGTGGCTGTCCACAAGCAGATCAGGTATATTGTTTGAGTGACGTATGTTTTTAGACACTTAAAGACAATAGTGCCTCTATTTGTAGCAGCAGAGTTTCATAGCATAACAGCAACAGATAATGTATTAAAATACAACTCAAGCACCTTGGGATAATTGTCACTGGAATTTGTTTCTATATAAATAAAAATGAACTGAAAAATCTAACTGAATCTTGTGAGCGGGCTCATGAGAGAACCTGGGCTGAAAAACAGTAGGGTCTTACACTGGGTATATTGTCATTGGTGCAGACTCCCTCTGCCAGCAGTCGGTCTCTGATCTCCCAGGCAAAAATGGATGGGCACTCTCTCTTATACTGAGCAATCTTTCCCACAACCTCCGGAGTGGCCACTCTGGGTTTACTCCCTCCTATGGCCCGAGGACGGATTGAACCTGTCTCATAATACCGGCCCAAGATCTTACTCACACAGCCATTAGACACCTGGACAACATAACAGCACACATCTTTGTTAGATAATCTATGGAACAATCATGTCATGTCATGCCAGTTGATAACAAAAATACATCTCCAGCTCCCCACACTGTTTAGCAAGAACCAGACAGAGCAATATTGATGCACAGCCTAACTGGTGGAATAGTCTTTTAAAAGAACACACTGGTTTATTGTAGGAACCAGGAAACCATAAGTAGGGACCACTGAGTGTTTCCTGGGACAAAGTCAGATGCTGTGTCAACTCAATCAGTGGCCCTGACCCCCTAATTCCAAGGCATAGTGGGTCTATCCATGTCACATCACTTCCCTGTTTGTGCCTATCAGATAAAACAATTTACTGGAGATTTCAAGTTAAATGCAAACACAGAGCATGTATTGACATTTGAGCAATCAACTGATACCATCATTTGTCTTGGGAAGAAGTTAACAAAATAGATCTTATTAGTGGCATAGGACACACAAGTGGATGCCAAACATTGATTCTATGCATTTTTCTGTATGACCTGTGATGCATAGTACTGTGGTTCTGTAACTAGCTTGCAATACCTGTAGTATTCTGGATATGTCACATGGTCGAGCTCCACTGTGTGCCAGCTCCACTATCTTCTGCCTGGTAGAGTCAGGTAAAGGCCTCCCATTCACAAACACACCTCCCAGCTGGTTTACTCCACTGTGGCCTACACATATACACCCACATACCCACATACACGTGCACGTGCACACACACAAACACAGAAAAAACAAAACAAAAGCAAAAACAAAGGTTTTCAGCAACTTATTTATTGAGCTGTATTTTACTCAGCAATCTATACCACACACATGTAAACAGCATACTAATGAAGCATGTACATGAAAAGAGGAGTGAAAACAGCCCAAAACACAGGAGAAGATGAACAGAAAAATCACCTCTTACAAGAAGAAAACATTGTATTGTGTGTCTTTGTGCAGTATTCTTATTTACTTTATTTGTTGTATGTACAGTATATGGTAGCTTCTGGCATTTTAAATTGTTATCACTGGCTGTTCAAGTGATCTGTGAACTGAGTTGTATGTGATCATTGTTCATTGGAGAGATCCTTGCCTTCTGTTCTTAGTCAAAGTTCCATTTTTTTTTAGTTTTTAACAGTGTGTTAAACTCTAGTGGACTAAAGGTTGACCTGATTTTGTGAAACTTTTAGTGCTTAGCATTTGCTCTTGATTTACTTTATATGTCTTTTTTTTCACTTTGTGCTTTTAGCTGACCTGCTATTAGCTTGTACTGTGAAACTGTTGAGTCTGAAGATACTTCACAGCTAGTTACCATTTCACATCAAGGGCCTTAGCAGAGTTCCAACAGGTGTCGTTCATCACATTAATAATAGAAAATTCGAATGTTGTAAATAACGTTTTGTTGGCATTTTGGAGAATATTGACATGATTTACTATTCATGTTTTTTCACTGTATGAAACGATAATTTATCAGACTATTTTTAGAAGTAATCTAACCCTGTAAATTTGTGGGCCACTGTAGGTGGATTTAAATTATCCTCTCTGCAAATTCTGTCTTCCAAATTTCTGACAGTTGAGCAGCAGAGAACAGTTCAAAGCACTTTCACTAAACCCTGATAAATTGGGATTCATCAGCGTGCTGGCTGGCTAAACTGTAAGTTTGTGAAGCTTAAAACGCTCTGAACATGTTGCAGGTCTGACATGTTTCAGCAGCAGCAGACACATGCTGTGCTGTGACACTATTGGGTTAAGTAGAGATTTATGCTGATTCAATTCTCTATTGTGTCTTAATGGCTCTGAGGGGGGGAAGCATATTGTAGATTTTTAAAAAACCTCTTGCATTAATAAATCAGACAACCAGCCAACACACACACACACACACACACACAGAGATACAGAGAGAGAAAGAGAGAAAAAGAGGGGGTTGAAAGGTTTTTTTTCACAGAAATCATTCAGAAGCACAGTGGGCCTGTATACTCTGAAGACTGTATACTCATCCATCCATCCATCCATTTATTTTCTTAATTACAGGATCACAGGGAGGCTGGAGCCTATGCCAGTTCACCAGTCTATTGCAGGCCTAGTAAGGAGAGACAGACAACCATTCATGCTCCCCTTCACACCTACAGCCAATTTAAAGTCACTAATTGACCTAACATGGATGTCTCTAGACTGTGGGAGGAAGCCAAAGTACTCAGAGAGAAACTACTCAGGCACAGGGAGAGCATGCAAACTCCACACAGCTGCTTAAGGATTTAAACCCAGGATCTTCTTGCTATGAGGCAACAGTGCTAACCTATGGCTAGCACAGTGGCACAGTGATCTGTTTATTTAAATTTCAAATAATATATCCATTATTCTCATGCTCATGTTTTCCTCTTGCAGACACAGTAGATCCAATCAAAGTTAACAATACAAAGGATGAATGCTACAATAGGTTCCTGCATGTCAGCCTGAGAAAACAGGCAATGAGACCGCATGATAGGCTGTCGCAAGATGCAGCGCTAAAAATCAGAGGGGGATATCCTCCCTGGCAAATCACAGCCAGTGTAGAAGTGGGGTGCACAAGGAGCAAAAACAAAGAAAAACATTTTATCTAATCAATTCTCTATGTGAGAAGACAGACATCATGTTTATACACTACTGTGTATATTGGTAAAAAAAAATAAAAATAGATAAATAAATACAATGCACATTACCTGTTAAAACCAAGACTTTTGTCCAAAGAGAATAGACTTACAACAGAAAAATAATGGTACCAGTAAAACTTACTCTATTGCCTGTGTAATTATGTCTTTAATTAGTGATTAGTTAATACATTGTGCAATTAAAAAAAAGAAAACATTTATTCATTTAGATGCATATAGACAACAGAAGGCAGATACTAAGGGGGTTTCGTTCTCACACCCACCCCCACCTCTCTCCTCTTTTGCAATAAAGCTTCTCAACTGGAAAAGCAGATGGATAAACTGGATCAGAAAAGGTTTACATTCCAAAAAACCTCACACTGTCATAGCTTTGGCTTTGAAAATTTCTTCTGGTTAATTAAATTATAGAAAGAGTCACGGCCTCTGTAGAGGTTGCTGCTGACTTTAGGTGTGAGACTACATTACTTCTAATTCTCCTTCATGGTGCCTCACATCATGTTCACTTTGTATTTTGGGGTTGATAGTTTCACCACAGAAATGTTAATCACAGTTTCATTTCCCCAAGGAAAACACTCAGGCCTTCCTCTCTTGACACACAATTAATAGACAGACATATGGAGTCAATTTGGCTCTCTCTGTCTCTCTCTGTCTCTCTCTCTCTCTCTCTCTCACACACACACACACACACACACACACACAGAGAGCAGGTGGGCTCTTGGGAGGAGATCAGCAGCTTTCACATTAAATCAGCTCTTTCACACTGAACCTGACTTCAATTAACTTTCACTTTAACAGTGTACTGATATCATCAACAAAGTCCTCCAAATAAAACAAGAATATACTATATAATATACTACATTCAGTCAGTTGTTGAGTATGTACACAACACAACTGTTTCTAATCAAACACCCTGATACCAGGAAAACATTGTTTATTGGTGCCTTCAAAAATAAATGTTTGATGATGTGACAGCACTAAGGTTAAGTTCTGGTTAATTTTAGAAAAAGAGCTTGACAATGTTGTGTTATCCTCCATCCATTTTCTTCCACTTATCGAGTTCAAGGTCACAGGAGCCTATCCGAGCTGTCACAGGGCGAGAGGCAAGGTACACCCTGGACAGGTCGCCAGTCTGTCACAGGACAGACAACCATTCAGGCCTGTCGCCAATTCAAAATCACCAATTAACCTAACCCACACATGTTTTTGGACTGTAGGAGGAAGCTGGACTACCCAGAGAGAACCTACACAAACAGGGGGAGAACATGCAAACTCCACATAGAAGGGCCCCAGCCTGGATTTGAACCCAGGACCTTCTTGCTGAGAGGCAACAGTTCTAACCACCACAACAGTGTGCTGCTGTGTTGTATGATAATGTTGTATATTATTGTGTTCTTTGTTAAGGTTACCTAATGCTCATCAACATAGTTACACTTTCAGATTATTGAACAATTATTAAAAAGCTAGCTAACTTTTAGCTTCTTCGCGACCAGTGTGTTATAGAAAATCCATCAACTTTAACCTCCATCCCAGGTAAAGCAGGTCCCCTACCAATGGGAAGGTCAGTGTTACTTCTCCAGCCTCAATGCTGAAGAGTCCCTAGGCAGGATACTGAAGTGTGAGCATCTGCATGATAGCTAGAGAGCACTTAAAAGTATAGAATAAAGCATTGTGTGAATGAATGGATGTGGCTTGTAGTAGAAAGTACTGAGTGCTCAGTTAGAGTACAGTAGCATTATTTAAGTTCCAATCCATTTACTTTGTTGCTACATTATAATGTTACTTGATTAATCTGTCAGAACCTACACCACTCTGACATTCCATCCATCCATCAGCTTTGTACTACTTACCTAGGTATGGGTAAAGGGGAAATAGAGCTGCCTTAGACCTCTCTGTGGGTGAAGGAAGAGGAGATCTTCCAGGGGAATATACCAAGTCAATCCCTAGCCAGCCAAGAGACATAATCTCTCTCTTTTCTGGGTCTGGCCTGGGGTCTCGTTTGGGTTGGACATGCTCTTGGTTGGACATTAGGTTGAACACAAACTGTCTCCTGAAATGCACCTTGAAATGTAGAAGAAACACTGCAAGTACGTACCTTTTACTGCTTAACAAGACCAACCAGGACCTTTTTGGCCCTTAAAAAGGCACACAAAGTTACCATGAGATCCAATAGCCATAAGGGGTACATTATGTAGGGGCAGAAACTGACTTTTACTGTACCCCTATTTCAGCTATGTGTTTGCACTTTCAACAAACAACTCAAGATTTCTACTGGTACAGCCTGAAAGAATTCCCCAGTGAGTTAGATTTGAGCAGTTTATTGCATCATGATAAGATCAAATGTGACAGATATAAAGACTATAACATCAATGATAAAGGGTCTTGAACAGACACAATTAACAGTGAAAACAACCTATACAAACTGCAAGGCAGAAAACGATACTTAAATCTGAATACACGTCAAACATAAGGCACAAAAAGATGAGAATAGTTTGAATGGAGTCCCCGGGGCCAGAGCAAATTATGGCAGGACGCACTGCAGAAGACTGCCCAAGTCCACAAACAGCTGTTAAATCATTCACTATTTAGCAATGGTTTGATTTTCTTTCATTTATTGAATTGTGCTTACTAGTACTAGGGGCGGCTGTGGCTCAGGAGGTAGAGCGAGTCGCCTACTAATCAGAAGGTCAGTGGATCGATTCCTGGCTCCCCTAGTCTGCATGCCAAAGTATCCTTGGGCAAGATACTGAACCCCATGTTGCTCCCGATGCGTTCATGTGAGTGTCTGTGTGAATGTTAGTAAGCACTTAAGTATAGATAAAAGTGTTGTATGAATGTATGTGTGACTGGGTGAATGTGGCCTGTAGTTAAAGTGCTTTGAGTACACAGAAACTGAGTAGAAAAGTGCTATATAAGTACCAGTCCATTTACCATAGCACATGCTACAGTATTGTTTGGTCTGTGACTTTAGTCTGTTGTTAGGTGGCTGCTAGGCAACATGATGATGTCATAATATATCATGCATGATATAGGTTTTATAGATGTAAATGAGATATTATTGTTATGAAACTGAAATTATACAATGATTCTCTAAGGTGTTATAGGTGCATAAATACTGCAAATGTTTTTTTAACCTGTTGGTAGGCCATTGCTAAGCAACATAATGATGTCATTTTATACACACACACACACACACACACACACACACACACACACACACACTGTATATATTGCTCCACTCCTTTAGAGTGGACACCTTATGCAATTACAGCTGATATCAGGCATCTATTGTAAAGTGGTTAAGCGGTCAAAAAGATGAGAAAAGCACTATATAAATGCATACTATTTACCATTTACCTAGACTAACCAGAAGACAATATTTACAAGACAATGCAGGGTGTTCATCAGGAGAAGAGGAGGAAAGGGAGAGGCTGTAGGTCAGATTAGGCAAAGCATTCTGAATCATAAGTGATATAAAACATGAACCTGCATGTCTCAGTCCAGCGTTTCAAGGGATTGATTTGGGGGAATGGCAGGCCAGTGACCCACAAAAGGGGCAAATATTGGTTTAAACATGCTATTCAGGTAACATAAGAGGCAATCTTTAGGTCGTCTTTGATTTCTTCACAGACGCGTTTTTAAATGAAAATCTTCCAGAGTACCACTGTATTGTCATCTTCGGTCTGTTTTCTATTGTGACTTATTTTTTCTTTCACTTTTTTACTTTTTGCTTTTTATTTCCAAGTCTAAAGAATTCTGTTAGAAGCAACCTGGAGTGTCCCTAGACCTAGTAGGAGAGAAGCAGTCTGCTGTGGGTTTTTAATTTAATTTTATTTTAAAGGAGTTTTTGATGTTCAGCCAGACATACATATGTGTTCATAGAGCACACTGCACACTCAGTGAATTACTTCAGTCACTTACTGATGTTTGCTAATCAGTCATCAGTAAATGTAAGCTTCATACATTAATGATCTAAGCAAATGAATATTGGTGCTCATCTCAATAACCTGCAGTTGATTAAAGTGAAGGTAATGATAAAAGCAACCATTCAAGCATTTAGTAATGATGCTGTCCAACTGAAATTGGTTAAACTGTATGTTGAGCCTCATCATCCAGGGTGAGATGGGTGCAAGGGGTTGAAGCAGTAGTGTGGGACTGCTACTGACCAGAGGAAAAATGCAAGAAAAACAAGCAAAGAAACATAGAGAAAGTAATCCACACACCTTCACTGCAGACAGGATGAACCTCTTGTCCCGCATTAAGAGAGAAGAAATCAGGTAGAGTTCACTGTGAGTCCTATCATAAAGGTTTTTTACAGCCCAGCATTTTAACCTAAATAAACAATTTACAATCATATTTATTGGTCCAGACAGTTACGCTGACAACCAAATGTGTAAATTTAAGGGACATTTACATACATGGCTAACGAGATTGTCTGACAGATGGAAAATTGTTATTTTGCATGTGCAGGATTCAGTGTATATACTACATCTATTTTAGATCTTTATAAACTATATTTAATGGATAATTTAAGCTTTCCCAAATTGAACTGTATTCATGTAGTTTGTTTTGTTTTTTGTTTTTTTTATTTCAACTTTAATAACACTGTATTCTCTGAGAACAACATTTTTGTTCATTTGTGACTACAGTGTTATTACTGATTTTATTTACTGACATTAAAACTCTACACCTCATGAATAAATAAAGTTTTTTTTCCCCCTATTTCTGTCATTTTTTAAAAATCTGACAGTTTTTATTTTTATCATGGTCACAGCCAGTGCTGATGTCTCCATTCATAACCACTCAAACCTATTGTTATGTGATTAGATTTCCTTACTCAACCATTGCTCACAACTGCAGTTCTTTCTGTTTTTGGTCACTTGGAGAATATGGGAAAAAACTTACATATCAACCCCCTTTTTGTGTTATTGTGGTTAAATTGCCAACAGATGTCATTTGTGAACCCTATCTTGTAAAAGTTAACCCAATCCATGACCTGATCCTTTCCTAACCAAGTAGTGTTGTTGCATAAACCTAACTAAACAGTGAAAAGTAAACTAAACAGTGAGAAACAAACTTAAAAGACAAAAATAATACAAATTAGATGATAAATTAACAGTCCTATAATAGTCCTATAGTAACTGAAACCAAATTTTTATAATGAAAGTCTATGGGTTATGCGCCTACCACACTACCTGCCTCCTTATATGGACTTTTACACAGTAAGGTATTTTATTTTGAAAATATGTTTTCCTTGAAATGTAATTTAGAGTGCAGTTTAGTTGTGTGGGAGTGTGCATTTTATAAGGCAGGGTTGCAATTTACATGTCCAGCAGCTATGGTTATAGTATTATTAATCATTTGGAGACACATTTCTCACCACTTGCTGAATGCAAGCTTAAATCTGACTCTGTTCCTGTCTGCTCTTTCATGCTGGACATTTATTGTACAGTAGTTGTTTTAGAGTTGTCTGCCAGAAACAGCTGCCTGTGAGACAAAGAGCTGAAAGTCACTATAAGATCTCATAAAGCTGTGGGGAGCTGCAGATGTGTTTCATCAACTTTGACATTGTGCCAGTATTTCTTTTTTTTGGTAACTGGGTACATTGATGTTGTATACAGATGCATGAAAACCAGAAAGCAGTAAACTAGAACTGTCCTTTAATGTGATCAGTGTTGTTTTTTGGTTGTTGTTTTTTTTTTAATAGCATAACTGGCTAAATTTCCAATGTGATTAATTTACAGTTGGCAATTCAACCATTTTAAATATTGATTCTGGAAATATGATTTATAGAAATATTTCTATTTACTTTTGTCTGTCAGTGCTAAAAGTGTAAAGGAATCCTTTTGATTGTATTTGACCTGGGACTAAAGAATCGGACCTGCTTTTTGCGATAAAGTAACATTAAAAATTATAGCAACAACACATACTTTTGAGAAGTAACTTACTGTTTTGCATCATGGAGGCCACACCAGTCTCCCAGCTTGTCTGACTTCTGTAATCTGTACAAACAGAGAAACAATGAGAAACAATACACTATGCATGTCTGTACCTGAATACTGAATTACAACAAAGAAAATCCTTCTGGATCTCCACAGGTCAGGTTTGTCTCATCAACTTTCTACAACGATGTAAAAATGTTACTCACTATTTTGTTTTTACATGTTTTATAGGTAAGAAATTATTAATAAAAGTTGAGATGTGGTTGAAAAAAGATCCTGTCTGGACAGTGGACAGAACACCTGAATATCAGTTGGTATTAATGTGATTGGTAGTAATGCACATATGAGCACAGACTTGGAATCTAGCACTCACACACAACACTTGTGGGCTGACACAGTCTAAAAAGTACAGAATCACAGTTCTGTATCTTTCTTATTTTATTGCCTAACTAACCATTTATTATACCTTCTCTCATATATTTTTTTCTTTGAGTGAACTATTCTCGTTTACTATAAAAAAATAAAACAAAATTTTTAAAAAATCGTAAAGTATATTGTTGAATAAGTATGATAGGAACAGCGATGTAAAGGTATTAGAGTAGGAGTGAGAAATAATTCTACCACAGACAAAGATTGTGCATAGACAATTTTCTTCATTGTTTTAAGGAAAAGAAAATATCTGTATTAATACTGTAAATTTACAGAACCAAAATATATGAATATATTATGGAAAATGAATTTAAATACAGAAAATTTAGCCTACATATGATGCTATAAATTGTCTTAATGATAAAATATTTTTTTCAACCTGCTTCTTTTCTGAATTATTTATTTTATTGCACCTTATGGTTGTCCAGCAAGAGCATCACAACCTGCCCTGTTTTTCCTCATAGATAATTTTTTATTTTTGATTAGTGGAATTAGATATGTTATATGTTTGTTATGATAAATATTCATACATTAAATATATTAATAAAAAATAATAATGTAAAAAATAAAATAGAAAAGGATGTCAGTCAGACTTGTGCTACAACTAAATGTCATTGTAACGTTTTGTCACAATGATGCAAAATTTTGCACATAATTTCTGTATTTTGTGCAGTATTATTTTAAATGTAGTGCTAAAAAAATATCTGAGGGTGTCCTGGTGAAATATAGATGAAGCGTTTACGTCTCTAGTCTATATAGGCTACCCGATCACCAATCCAAAAAATCACCATGATCACCTAAAATGTAGACTGTTATGAAAGGATGATTGGGCATAGCAGGATAACCAGTTTGTTGTGATTCTTGTGTATAGAAAGCGCATGACATCCCATTTCTCAAAATCTCAGCCCTTTTAGGTTAACTTTAGAAAAAGCTAACCATGAAAGGCTTCAAAGCAGCTTTCTCTTAAGCTCTTGTCATTAACAACCTGCATAATGAACATTAAGCAGCTCCACACGGGAACAAACGCATGCACATGCCGACTATGGCACCTTGTTCCCGCTATAACTCAGGCTTTTCTCCCAGTGAAAGAAGACAAAGAGCCGGAGGAGCGGAGCCGCGGCTCAGCTCGGTAAATACCCGTCAGGCTTTGTGTGTCCGCGGGGTTTTAGTGTCGTCGCCTCGTTAGCTGCGGCTCGTTAAAAAACTTGCGACACAAAACCACAGCGGGGAGCCCAATTTGACCAGTACAACTGACATAAAAGAGTTCTGTTGAACACAGTGATGACAATATAAAAGTTTCATTCAGCCGCATTCACCGCGTGGATATGAGCGAGAGAGAGAGAGAGAGAGACATCACTTTAATCACTTTTCCAACTAATAATAATAATAATAATAATAATAATAATAATAATAATAATAACCTACATTTCTTTCCACATAACATTGTAAAAAATGTGTAGACTACAGGCTACCCCAGCAATAGGAGACATCGAGCCGATAACAGAAAAGTTCTACAGTTGCCTTCAGAAGCTATAAAGATGTACTGAATTGACAGAAACGTACCGGTTTTTATATAAATGGTGCATTTTAATGTGTTCGTTTACATTGTGTATTTATTATAGCCTACAGTGTTCCAGATAATCACCAAGATTCCTTACAACTTTTGTTGCACGGCTTTTGACTGGAATTGAAACCAGCCGCCTACATGGGTTACAAAACACCAGAGAAATAACTTTATACATAAAGATTAAGTTGAAAGCCGCGGAATCTGATCATCAGTGCATCACTCCAGCTAAAAGTTTCTTATGTCGAAGTCTGTTCTCACATCAGCTGGCAAAGCATTATGTGGCATTTGATGCTCAAGTTCCTACACCCGCATTTTGGGAGCTCATAATTCCGCAGTGTGTGTTCATGATCGCTGAAAGGCTGTCCACACTGCCGTCGAACAGATCACACACACTGTAATACTGTAGGTCTGTTTGATATAATTCTGAATATAATTTGGTATTTAGTGCCGATGTACGAGTGGCCTGTGTGTACACAGATATACCAATAACAGATGGTATGGCGCTTTAAAAAAAATTAAGGTAGAAACTGAAATGTAAAAAGAACGCCTGCTGTTCTAATCTTTGCATTATAATATTACACAATAAAATGTTGCTTGGAAAGAATCACACATCCGCTCACTTTCATCAAATGAACAAAATATCAAATGTGACTCAGGTGCACAGGGCAGATACGGGTCTTAAACCTCCTGTCCCCATTAGAACATATGGCAGCAGCCCACACTCCGCTCCCATCCCTCTGACACACACACACACACACAAATGAAATGTTCCAAATTCGCATGCTGGATGAATTTATTCCGGCCTGATTAATCATGCATTTAATTGGCTCCAATTTGATTAAGACGTTCATTAACAACTGACTTAATTAGATCATCAATTAAGAGGAACTTTATCGTATACTGCCTGTGGATTTTAAAATAATCTCACTCAAAACAGCATGAGTACATACTTAGAATACTTCTGTGGTGATCTCAACACGAGCAAACTATTAAAATGCAACAGTTTTTCTAACTTTTAACATGACGCAGGCTTTCAAGCGGAGTCAAGGCCTACAAAAAGTAACATTCAAATAAATAAAGGTCTGCTCCGAATACCCTGATCTTTCATGGGTTTAAATAAATTGACGAGAGTAACTTTTTTTGATTGATGTCCACATTCTGTCGGTTTTTTGTTTACAAAAAAAATGATTAAAGAAACAATATCTCGCATATATATTTAGGTGACCATGGAGGTCACCACAGACTGCAAATTGTGATTAAGTTAATGAGTTTTATTTTGACCCTTCAGTACTCATTTAAATACAGCCTTTTCAGCAAGATATTATTATTATTATTATTATCATCATCATCATCATCATCATCATCATCATCATCATCATTATTATTATTAATCCATGAAACCATACCAGCCTGGGAGTTGTAATTAACAATAAAGTTGTGTAGGGTTATTTGGGCACAAACACACGCTTGTGAATATTTGAAAGCGGTCTTCACCACTGTTCTTTTGTCATTGTAAATGTGATATTAAATAAATGGACAATAGCGGATGCGAAATAATTTCTGGGTGGCAGACAGGGTGTGTTAAATATACCGGAGTCCACATATAGCCTGGTTAATATGGGCTTAAATAGAATATCCATCAATCGACCACTTTATTGCCGGATTGTTCAAAATAATTTCT
The DNA here is from genome assembly GCA_015106735.1 of Paratilapia polleni. NCBI lineage: Eukaryota > Metazoa > Chordata > Actinopteri > Cichliformes > Cichlidae > Paratilapia > Paratilapia polleni. The sequence continues at coordinate 18,410 of VUQI01058088.1, forward strand.
GGATACAAATGAAAATAAAGGAAAAGCCTACGCAGGGTACTAAGTTTACAGGTAAAATGACGTGGATGCCTCTCACACTTTAAAACTACTTTCTTCGCTATCTAAGGTAAAGCTCGAGGAAACGTCCTGCACGCACCAAGGCAGCAGCGGCTCAGTCCACCGCACTGCTGAAGCAGCGGCCGGGATCACCTGGCGCTCGAGGCACAACAATGAGAAGAAGGGAGTTTTTTTCTGTTTGTTTGTTTGGTTTTCCTTTGCCTGAGTCGACTATTTGAGTGTGGAAGAACATAACCCTGAACAAAGCAGGGCAGCCACGGGCTGCTGATCATACACACACATTAAGGTCTTTGGAGTTGAAAGGTCAAAAACAAACAAACAAAACAAATATGAGGATTAAATCACTCATTTAAAACAAGCCCACACTTCTGTCTGTCTACAATAAAGGTTCCTGCCACGAAAGAGGCCGGGGGCTTGTTTGGAAAACTTTGTCACTGTTACATAAACATCTGTCATCTGTTCTTCTTTTTCTTTTCTTTTTCTCATTCCTCTGTCTTCTGCTAATCGGTGGATTTTAAGTAATTATTTTTTCTTTTTCTTTCTTTTTCTTTCTTTCTTTCTTTCTTTCCATTTGACTGTAATAAATAAATAAATAACAACAAAAGAAAACAAACCAAAAAATAAACAAAAACTGTTTTTTCACTATTATCCGGTCCTCATCCTTCAACCTTATCCATTAAACACATGATAAGTTCTCAACTCCAAGCATGACTAAGTGAGAGTGAGCAAGCTTACCTTTCTGTGGCATGCTGCAGAATCAAAGTTTTGGTTCGTTTAGTTTTCCAACAACCTCTTTCTTCTATTCTTTGCTTCACTTAGTTTCCTCTTGACTGAAGAGACAAGTGCAGGGAGAGAGAGAGACAGAGCTGGTCCTCTGAGGAGGAGGAGAGAGAGAAGGACACAGAACAAGTGGGAGGGCTGCGCCAGTGAGAGAGAAAATGGGGACCAAGAATAGAAGAGATGGGGAGGAGGGTTTGAATGGTGAGGGCTAAGAGTTTGCGTGTGTGTGCGTGCGTGTGTGTTTGGGGGGGGGGGGGGGGGGGTTTTTGTGGTGT
>VUQI01058089.1:0-16888 GCA_015106735.1 Paratilapia polleni
CGCGTCTCCGTCTGGCAATCCGATGGACTAGTCTGGGTTTGACGGTTGCCAGGAGAACGGCACTTGTCTGACTGCATTGTGCCAAGTGTAAAGTTTGGTGGAGGGGGGATTATGGTGTGGGGTTGTTTTTCAGGAGTTGGGCTCGGCCCCTTAGTTCCAGTGAAAGGAACTCTTAATGCTTCAGCATACCAAGACATTTTGGACAATTTCATGCTCCCAACTTTGTGGGAACAGTTTGGGGATGGCCCCTTCCTGTTCCAACATGACTGTGCACCAGTGCACAAAGCAAGGTCCATAAAGACATGGATGAGCGAGTTTGGTGTGGAAGAACTTGACTGGCCTGCACAGAGTCCTGACCTCAACCCGACAGAACAACTTTAGGATGAATTAGAGCGGAGACTGCGAGCCAGGCCTTCTCATCCAACATCAGTGTCTGACCTCACAAATGCACTTCTGGAAGAATGGTCAAAAATTCCCATAAACACACTCCTAAACCTTGTGGAAAGCCTTCCCAGAAAAGTTGAAGCTGTTATAGCTGCAAAGGGTGGGCGACATCATATTAAACCCTATGGATTAAGAATGGGATGTCACTCAAGTTCATAAGCGTGTAATGGCAGACGAGCGAATACTTTTGGCAATATAGTGTATGATAAGCCACCATCTGATTGGGTGGTGGGTGTAAGTTATTTCATTATTTCATTGTCCTGAAACTGTGATTCAGATTTATGGGGTTTTTTTGCACTGGTGTTCGAAGAAAAATTAGCAGTTGTCGACCAAATAATCTCAGCATACAGTATTTCTTTCAGACTGTGCCAGATAAGATTGACATGAGTAGATGATGATAAAATACTGCACCAGCTGTTATTTTCAGCTATATAAACATGGTTTGCGGTGATGCAATCATTCTTTGCCTATGTCCGGATGCAACTCTTTTAACTTTTTTCCCTTTAAAATTATAGACCGAGGCAACTTGAGGACATCTGAAAACATTTTAGTCATGAATGTTTTGTTTACCAAAATTGTTGTATAAAGATTGCAAATGATGGAAAACAAATTAGGCCTATAAGTTAGGTTTGACCTAACTATTATTGATATATTACTATGGATGTCAACATCACTGATAGCTCTTGCTACCAAAATTCTCACGGTACTTGTTTTTTTAGTATCGTAGGCAGTAATTCCTGTACTGACGGAGGCAGCATACACCTAAAAGTGTTCTTGTCTATCCTTACATGCTGAACAAGGACACCTGCAAGCATAGGAAAAACTGGATGATGATAATCACAACCATCACTCAGTGCAAGACCATCAAGGCCTTAATAGTAGCCTGTAGTGCATAACCTGGATAAAGTCCCATTTGACCCATTCAATTTATTCAAGTGTCATTGTTGAAACTATAGTTGGTGTTTTTGGTTGATGAAAAATTCTCTTCTGTTTTCTGACCGGCAACTTATTTGTTCAGCAGTGTATTGTGGTTTCATTTCAGTCAAATAATGGTCATAGACCTTTTCAATCTTGGATTAAGACCTAGTGACCTTCATATGGCAGCTTGAATTGGCAGTGACTGTTTTTAAAATTCTTAATACTTGCAGATCTTCTCAAATTTGTCATTAAAAGCAATATTTTCATGACAGAATATTTTCTTTTAATTGTCCAGTCCTAAAAGTGTTGCAGGATTTTGGTCTTTGTTTTTTTTTTTTCATATACTTCCAATACTACTTGTGACTTTAAAAAAAGAATCCTGTATCCACAGTAAAGCTGAAAATTTTGACATAGCTGGCATGGATGAACATTATTGGCCATGCCATACACCCTCCATAAGCTTTTAATCCTAGGAAACAAATATGCATTTGTGTACCCTCTCTGGATGAATGGATTATAGATTATCACTGCCAACCAGCATATGATGCCAACAGAGATTATGGCTGCTGTATGTTGAATAAAGCAGATACCACTGTTTGGGAAATTGTGGCACCATAAACTACTTCAAGGTAATATGGACATGCTTCAGCGTTTGACACATAGAGGGTATTGGGGATTTTAGCTGTAAGGATTCTTTCTCATAACCGGCTGGTATTTTAAAGACAGTTGAGTTTCGAGTTGCCATTTTCACCCTTGTTCCCTGTTTCTGTTTTCTATTCCTATTATTCCAGGCAACTCAGCTGTGAACTGACTCAAAATGTATTTCCATATTTCCCCATAATTGCAGCATTGTTGAAATAAGACTTTCATCGTTCTCATGGAAACCCCTGAGTACACATCAAGCTGTGCAATTACTCAAAAAATAAAACCCGCTAATGTCAGAGTGGTGAAAATATCAGAGTGCACTCCCATTCCCAAAATCCAGCTGGGAAGTATTAAATTTTAAGTTTGACCACGTGCATATTCACAGCCACAAGCTCTTTAAAGAAATGACATACCGACTGTTGGCCTATTTTGGGTGGTTCCTTTGATGCTTTGTCTTCTTTTGGTGAAGCTATACGGGAAGTATGTCCAATTCACTTTGCAGTGTACCAGCACTATTAATACCAGCCCTCGTCCTTTATCTGTTTACTGTGCCTTTCTCTTATCAAACCTTTAATTACTTAATTATTCTTCATTGGGTTCAATTAAAACACAATGGACTCTGCTGCTGTAAAAGTCAACTACTTCTGCTGTTGCACAGCAAGATATACAAAGAATGGGAGAGATAGGCTGTTGCAGTTGGCCTTCTATTATGCACTTGGAATAAATGAGATTCTGTTATTCTTTGGATGAAAGTCTGGCCTTTCTGATTATTATGCTAACAGCAAATATAACATTGACTTTTATAAAATGTTCAGGCTCCTCGAGTCGGGTGAGGAATAGATTCACATACATGGCAATCAACACACCTTTCCCAAACAAAATTACTTTTTAGAAATAGAAATCGTTTTCTTTCTCTATTCATGCAAGTGATTTGTTGCGCAATGTCACCTTACTCAATAGTAGCAAGCCAGGTTTACATCAGTTTTTTTCACTCCTCCCTGGGCCTCTATCTAAATCAGTCAATTTATTTCCAAATTGCATGTCGAGTGTAGGAGCAAGGGCTTATGGCAGTATATTAAATCACAGCACTCCTACAGTATATATTTTGAGAAGGTTTAATTTTTTTCTCTTTTTTCTGATATTGATGGGGATGCACCTGGCTTTGAGTGTCATGAAGGACACACTGTTACAAATTTGAATCCCGTATATTCATAGAAGAAAGACAGTTGTGAAAAATGAATGAAGTGAATTAATGGAGTCGAAGCATGTTTTACAATACGGGGCAGACCTTGACTGTCTTTTAGTTGTATGGTTGCCAGTCGGCACGCCTTAATTTATTAGTATGAGAAGGACAGACAGTATCAGTAAGGGATGCAATTTAAATTTGTGTTGCCTTTTATAGACGGGCATGAAGAAAGCATGCACACTTCTTTCAAATCTTAGCTCTTCCTAATGAATGCATGTCAGATGAATGCACAGGTTTGCAATAATTCATTTTTTCTGTACATGTATAGGTGTAGCTGCATCATTTGGTTTTTGAGCCATCATCTGATACTGTTTTAGATATAATGAAATTGGCATATACTGTATGCTGTCTCATATACTATGGAGACTCTAATATTTATTTATTAAATAAATAATAGTATAACAGTAGAGAGGAAGATGCTTTATTAGAAAATTATTTAGAAAATGCTACAATGCTCTCATCACTGTCTGCAGCGCATGCAGCAGAGTGGCATTGCAGCTGAGCAGATTCAAACGGTGTCTTCCGAGTAAGTTGATAACTAGTTCGTGAAATACACCGTTGAAAGTAAAAAAAAGGATGAACTCATCATTTTCTATTTTAAATATAACATTAACATACTGTATTTATGGCTGAAATTTCAATATCAGAAATAGTTTCTCATTTTACTTACTCATTACTGGTTAAATACTCGCCCATTTTGGTCATGCTCTATTCAGTCAACTACATTGCTGCTAGGGATGCACCGATCCGAGAGACTAGTGCAAATAAATTAGATGACCAGTACATTATTGATTTTTTTTCACTGTATTTATCCTGGGCCTGTTTTCATTTAGTCAAAAACAAATACCAAAAAATGAGTAAATGTATGTTATTGGATGTATTTACATTTTATTTTATAAGTTAGGAAAGCTGTTTAAGTTGAGTGTGATGTTTCTTTACACAAAAAGAATGATCCCCAGTCTCTTGCTCACAGTGAAGGATACAGATTATTTATTTAACACTAGCATCGGATCAGTACTTGGTACTGCAGACACACAAAGCCAAGGAATCGGTATTGGATTGGAACCGGAAAAGGCCGGATTGAGCCATCCCTAATTGCTGCTCAACAAATACAACAGTATTCTCTGTTATCTTCCAGGTTAGTTCAAGTACACAATATGCTGAACTGCTGTTTTGAAACTGTTTTATTTTTTTTTCCCTTAAATATTTTGTCCAAGTTAACAGCTGATATTTGTACACTTTTTTGTGTAACCTACCAGCATGCCTAGGAACCTTCAAACAATAGCATCTACATGTAGGGCAGTCCTGGTTAATGAGTGAATCGACTTTTTTCAGTGCAGAACATTTGACCCATCATAGCAGGAAAAGCACAAGTGAAGTAAGTACCATTAGTAATGGTTTAGTTCCTCTCTGAGTAAGCCATGCCAGTAAGCCAGACTGCATAATACCAGGACCCTGGAACTAGCTCACATGAATGGAATTGTGGTTGTTTTTAATGTTACACCTGTGCTTTTCCTGCAATCACAAGCCAAAATGTCTGCTGTGAAAAAGGGCTATTGCTTGGTCTGTAAAATGTCAGAAGTGGTAAAATGTCCATCAGAATTTTCTAAAGCGCCAATCATCAGATGGCTTGTTTTGTCAAAGTAACAGACCACAATCCAAAAAGATAATAGGTTAAAATAAATAAAATAAGGTGTTTGAAAAGAAAAAAAAATCAATTAAACAGCTGTCAGAATATTTGCCTGTTAAATTTCTCTCATTTGACTAATTAGGTAATTGTCTATTTTTTTGCATTATACGATGTATAAGATAGTCTTGTTATCTTCACATGAAGGATTCTTTGTGTCTCAACCCTCTCTTTGATGGCAGGGTCAAAGAGAGGGTTGAGACACAATGTGTCATGTGATCAAAAACTTTGTACAAACTAGGTTTTTCTGAGCTACATAAGTTTTGCTAACTTGCCTTTCTCTTGTTCCTAAGGCTGTTTTTCTGTATTTGAGTGTGTGCATGCATTTATTTAAATGATGAGTTATTTCTCTGCCTATGTGGCTATTTTCACACTTAATCTGTTTAGTGTGGTTTAAATTAACTGGTGATTTTGTCCAGTTACAGTTTGTAACTGGACACACAGGTTGTGCTGCTGAGAAAGTTGTTGATCAAACCCTGGTATGGATCAAACAAATGGACCAAGACCAGGTTTCAGTCTGCTTCCAAGGGGACTTTTGGTTTGTTTGTGGTCTGAAAGCAAGCAGACCATGTAAGCATGAAACAAGCTAAACTACTAATTAAATGTGAATAAATTCTTTGTAAAGTCTTCTGGGACAAAAGAAAGGAAAACAAATTGTACTCTTGACCCCGACAGTGAAAGCATCCCGTGACTATGTTATACAGTGAGGGGGCATTTTTCGGGAATGATTTGAATCCACTTGTCCCTTTAGAGGAAGGGGTCACTGCACATTAGTACAAAGTTGATCACCTTTATCCTGTGATGAAGCGTCTCTTTCTTTTCCACGATGACAGTGCCCACGTCCAGATGGCGTGAGGGGTGACTGACTGTTTTTCTGAGTATAAAAAATGATGTGAATCAGATGTTATGGTCCTTACAGTCACAACATCTCAACCCAACTGAACACCTAGGGAGAGTTCGGGCCTTTGTGTTAGACAGGGCTTTTCACCACCTTCATCAAAACACCAAGTGTGTGAATATCTTTTTGTACAATGGTGTTCCATCCAACCAGCAGAGTTCAAGAGACTCCATTAAAGATGTTCTGGCAGCACAAATTGGCCCAACACCCTACTATGACTCTTGATATTGGTTTTCATTTAATTTGTCATTCACCTGTATGTGGGTCAGCAATTGAGTGCAATGACTTTACCCTCATCAGTCAGACAGTCAAAAATAGTTAGAACTGGGACCATTTCTATGCTCTGTATAGTTCTCTGTATTTTCATTTGTTTCATGACATAGAGCTGGTCTCCTGACTACTACTACTACTGCAGTAATGAAGCTTGCAATTAATAGGTTAGTCTTTGTGACTTTGTGTTTACTCCTCTCGCTTAGCGTGAACAAAAAAGGAAAGCAACTAAAACACAACAAGAAAGTTTGAACATGCTGCCAAAGGTTAAAATTTTCAAGTTACTCCAGTGGTTTGATTTTACTGCTGAAATTTAAAAAGTTCATTGTGCTGCATATATGCACTTCATTTTAAGTATTAAATAGCAGCATGCCTCCCCTGTGTGTTTTAGGCACCTTGAATGCCCTTAACCAGCACTAATAGGAGATAATGATTGGTGCTCAACAAAAAGAGAGATTCATTTTGAATTATTAACAAGTTAACTTTGTAGTGGAGGCGCTTTATCCCTGAGGACAAACAGCCCAAATGTTTGCAAAATATAATTAAGCCGAGGCATCTTTAAATGTCATTGCTGCCTGTGCCATGTTTCAAATTGTTCTGCATCAACAGAATTTAACGAGATGGCTAAGGAATCCATTTCCTGCAAGCATGTGATAAGCCACACATACAGTGGAGCACTTTCATTGATTGCCAAAATAAAGCATTTTGTATGCAAATGGGGGAATGGAGTGGCTAAGCTGATTCAGCCTCATGGACACCAAATAATGGTCTTTACAATTAATACTTTTACATGCTATCCATTGAAAATTTCATCTTCCATTTAATGGCTCTAAAACATTTACACATGCCCAGAAAAGAGGGGAAACTGCACTGTGTTCCAATGGATTAATATGAAAGCCAACAAACAAATAAAGCCATGCATCCCTCCCTCCCCCAGAGTACTGGTCCCTTTCCTGTCGTCTCATGCTCCTGCACATTTTGGATTAACAGATAATCTTTGAACATGAAGGAAGGTCTGCTAACCCCGAGGGGGTGAGATGTAGTGAGTGAAAGAGAGCACAGGATTGGAGGCAGCGCTGCATTGTTTGAACGTAATGTGCTTGTCTTCTTCTTGTAAACATGAGGCTGTTTTTGTAGTGGTGATAGGGCCTTAAATGCTCCTCCTTTCACTCTTGCAGGTTGTGTTACAGGGGACCCACAGGTCTAAATACATAAAGGGCGCTGCGTGGCTTGGGAGGTAGACCACCATTTGGGAGGTTGGTGGTTCGATCCCTGGCTCCCCCAGTCTGCATGTTGAAGTGTCCTTGGGCAAGACACTGATCCCCAGTTGCCCCCAATGCATCTGAGTGTGTGTGAACGCACTTAAAGGCATAGAATAAAGCACTGTATGTGTGTATGTGAGCAGAGTCCAGCGACTGGAGGAAAGCAGATTGAGCTAAACTTCTCTTTGTCTTTGTCTGCCAGTAGACAGTTAAACCAGTCCTGGGTAATTTATTGCCTTATCATTTGTAATGGAGATATTGTGGCTCCTCCTGAGTTCTGACATTTGTGTTGTCCCCCGGTCAGTGTTGTTTAACTTGTAAGCCACAGTCCAAAATTTATTATTCATTAGTAGTGCTACATTACCATGAGGAAACACAAACCCAGCCTCAGAGGGGTCACAAGGTAGTGTACTCCTAGGGCCGCTCCCAAACCTGGATAAATGGGGGGCTTGCATCAGGAAGGGCATTCGGTGTAAAATCTGTGTCAAATCAGACATGCGGATCCATCTGCTGTGACGACCCCTTGGAGAAAAAAAAGGAGCAACTAAAAGTACCTTCTTCTAGTAGTGCTGCATTTTGATCTATTCATCTATAAAAGGCATTTTACATATAGGCAGAGTGCAGCATGTCAAACCCTGAAAACCACGCCCGCTGGAGGGGAAAGCAGTCGGTCCAACATTATGCAACCGAGAGCGCATTACCTTTAGCTGACTAAAAATATGAGATTTTGCTAGGTCAGTGATTTATTTAAGCACTTTTCATTAGTTACACCATGTGAGAACCGGGTTGGACCCCCTTTTGCCTTCAGAACTGCCTTAGTTCTTCGTGGCACAGATTCAACAAGGTGCTGGAAACATTCCTCAGAGATTTCGGTCCATATTGGCACGATAGCATCACACAGTTGTCGTAGATTTTTTGGCTGCAAATACATGAGGCGAATCTCCTGTTCTACCACATCCCAAAGGTGCAGTATTGGACTGAGATCTGGTGACTGTGGAGGCCATTTGAGTACAGTGAACTCATTGTCATGTTCATGAAACCAGTTTGAGATGATTTGAGCTTTGTGACATGGCACATTATCCCGCTGGAAGCAGCCATCAATTTGTTTACATGTTTACACTGTGGTCATAAAGGGATGGACATGGTCAGCAACCATACTTAGGTAGGCTGTGACATTTAAACAATGCCCAGTTGGTATTAAGAGGCTCAAAGTGCGCCAAGAAAATATCCTCCACACCATTACACCAGCAGCAGCCTGAACCTTTGATACAAGGCAGGACAGATCCGTGTTTTCGTGTTGTTTACGCCAAATTCTGACCTGGATGTCACAGCAGAAATTGAGACTCATCAGACCAGGCAACATTTTTCCGATCTTCTGTTGTCCAAATTTTGGTGAGTCTGTGTGAACTATAGCCTCAGTTTCCTGTTCTTAACTGACAGGAGTGGCACATGGTGTGGTCTTCTGCTGCTGTACCCACCTGCTTCAAGGTTTGCTATGTTGTGCGCTCAGAGATGCTCTTCTGCATGCCTTGGTTGTTACAAGTGGCTATTTGGGTTACTGTTGTCTTCCTATCAGCTTGAAGCAGTTTGGCCATTCTATTAAATCACCTTTCTTCATCATTCTGATGCTCGGTTTGAACTTCAGCAGGTCTTCATGACCTATGCCTAAATGCATTGAGTTGCAGCCATGTGATTGGCTGATTAAATATTTGCGTTAATGAGTAGTTGAACAGGTGTAGTGGCCAGCAAGTGTATATTGCTTTAAAATTGCAAAAATACAGGGATGTAACTTTATCAGTTTCTTTTGCTGGTATGAGGTGTTGCTGCTATGGTTGACAGCAATGTATATAAAGCAGAAATAATGGCAATGTTCACTATCCATACTAATTAATTGCCTTGAATTCTTTATATATATATATTTCACTGCATAGATGCCAGGTTTCTTGAAATAGTCCATTTTGTTTTTTTAAATTCAGTTCACTCCTTTAAGATTTTTGTGAGTAATTTTACTCTTTGTATTTATGGTTTAGTGTTGTCTATCAAAATAAATTCCATATTTAACTGTAAGACCTCATCTGCTGTCCCTCTTCATCCTCCCTTCACTACCGAAGCGTGTTATTCTCAAAATATGAACCCTGTATCATTTTAGAGCCAAGGACAGCAGCAAAAACTGTTGACAGCAGTGTTTGAAGTAAATGAGAAAGCTGAGCCCTTCAAGAGTTACTGAAAGGCGACGAGAGTGCAAGATGGGCAAGAAGTACGATGATGATGGGGCTGACCTTCTGATCAGGTAAGTGTGAGGAGGCCTGTGGACAGAATCCCCTCTCTGCTGCCCAGGCTGGAATTTTGTGCTTGAGAAGTCTTTAACTTTCTCAAATCCCAATTGCACTCAGTGGGGAGTGTTCTCTTTCCCTTTGCCCACAGGTTTAGTGACTGCCCTTATGTGTGGGCCTGAGGAGGAGGGGGTGGGCATTTGGAGGCTGGGGATCAATAGGATGGCAGTTTGTCAGTTTAACAGAAGTAAAGTAAAGCTAGAAGAGGGGGAGTTGGGTGAGATAGTGAAGGCTATAGATATCTGAGTGGGAATTATCCATGACACCTGGGCTCTCAAGCTGCAACCTTTAAGCACATGATTTAGGATCACCTCTATTTGTGGGATAGCCCTAGCACACTCAGCACATTCAATCGGAGCCATTGTGCTCAGTTAGCTCTCACAGCTGAAAGCCATTGTCAGTTATTTGTTTAGAAATGCTTTTCCTGTGAAACCCTCCTACATCCATTGTTTTTGTCAGGGAAATTTTATTTTATTGCTGCCTTCTTTAGTTTCACTTAGTTGTCAAGAAGAAGTGGAAAATCTCTTTTAAGTTATACCAGTCCAACCCTGTACTTTTCAGCACCACTGAATTGATACAAGTTTTTCCAGCAGTATATATCCTTTCTAATAATCTCCCTTCACTGTGAAAGAGGTGTCAATAAACTGACATGTTAAAAACAAATGCAATAGCCTTTATCTCTGTAAAATTTCACAACCTTTGCTTCAAACAGAGACAAAAACAAACACTCAGCTTTCATGTTTTGCCTTATTTTTTAAAAGGGGACAACCCTGGATGAGACTGAAAATGTTGGCTTTCAAAAGGTTGACATTCAGCTACTGTAGATATTATGATGGATACATGAGATGGAGCACGTTAATGGAAAATGACGATGTCACGGTTCATCTTCCGAATTCAGGCACATTAATCCAACAGTGTTATGGAAAACGCTGATAAAAAATAAATGCACTGAATCTTTGTAACAAGTTGCATCAATTTCCCTTTTGACTGTCAGTGAATGAAGATTTCTCAGCAGATTGCATTATTTACTTTGCTCAGAAAATCACAGAGCTGTAAAATCCTTGCTAGCATGTTTCTTGGTATTCTTGATTTCTGGAAGAGATCCCAACAAAGGCAATGTAAATGTCATAGGGCTGAAATGCCCTATAGTGACAACTTAGCTTTCATCATACTTACATTAATTAAACTTGGCTTTAGCATAGACTTTGACACAGACATTTGTGTATGCATGAGTGGTTCTGTCTTGGCCTGCTTCCTGATGATAGGCTGATGCCTTATGTTGGTGAAAATAGCTTGAAGCAATCTGAATCTTTGAGAAGCTTATGTATGTATATATATATATATATATATATATAGAGAGAGAGAGAGAGAGAGAGAGAGAGAGAGAGAGAGAGGGAGGGAGAGGGAGGGTGAGCAGAGGCAGGGATCTAGCAAGTTTACTGATCCTCTGTCCCACTGGACAAGGTGTCTTGATGAGCAATTAGATTGACTGGCTTGATAAAATCAATCATGAAGGCTGTTAGAAAGGATGAAATGCTTTTATGTGTTTAAACAACCAACAACGCAACAAGTCCTTCCTACCAATTGTTATGGCCTCACAAATGCCGATCCAAATGTGGCGCATTGCGAGGTGACGTCACCTTGCCGAGCCCTGTAGGATTTTTAAGAGTGATACTGATACCGATATTTGGTGATTTAAAAATCCGATATATCGGCTGATATTTTTTTTCTTTGAGACACAAGAAACAGATTTCCCTAACATTTGTTATGTAGTTATTTATGAGTCTTTACTAAGATGACAAAGTGGTGTAAAACTAATCTTGTTTTCTTGTCACAACTGGTCGTGGTTTACTCTGCTCGGATCAGCTCGTTGCTGAGTTTGTGGCATTCCGTTGCCAACAGGGAAGTTGATAACCAGTTTCACATGACCACTTATCCTGATTTCCAATGTTAGGGTAAGTGAATCCAGATAACCCTGGATATGTTGAATTCATTTCATAGTACAGGGCCCAGATGGTTGTTGAGTTTGTTTCATTCCAAATGCGTGTTCCCAATAGAGAAGTTGCGGAGTGCCCTGTGGTGGACAACTATGTAATGTCAGCGCTCATAACATGGTTGAAGGGTGTTTCTCCTGTCTCTTCTTTACTTTTTAAATTTAGATTTATTGGCCATTATAAATGCCAATACCGATATATCGGCAAATAGCTAATATCGGCCGATATATCAGCCAGCGATATATTGGTAGGGATCCCGTTTAAAAAAATATTAACAAGCAGTATAAAATATTAGGATTTCATATTTATTTAAGCTGTCAATGAGTTTAAAAACTGTAATCCTCACTGAAGTAAGGATTTGTGATGATAGCAACAGTAATATTTCAAAGTATATAAGCTGACATTCACTCCTTTATATATTTACATATAACAAGGATTCCTTGAGATAGCTTTTGGAATTGGAAATGAAATAATGAGCTGGCATTTTACAGCTGTAACACAAAACATGTATTTATCAGTACAGCAAATTACATTTGTTTTTATATGCTAAACAGAAGACGATTTGCAATGGGAACCTTACAGAGCACATATACAAAAAGGCTTACTCGGACATCTCTCGATCCCATGTACTTGTTGAATAAAACATCTGTCTCATGCACAAGGTAACGACAGTGAGAGGGCTCGTGTTTGCAGAGATGAAACTCCCCATCCTCTGCTATGCCCAAGAGAGTTTAGCCTTGATGCATTTTACACCAGCCTAAAAACCTGCGTTGACAAGTTATCTGTGACCTGTGGTGAGAGCGGGAGTGGCTGCGGTGAAAATCAATCTTCGCCTCTTCTCTCGCCTTGAATACCAGCAGAGCAAACAAACAGGCCTAAACAATACGATATATACCACATATCAATTACACTAAATGCCTCAGTATCTATACTTCACTGTCCCAGGCACACACCGGTTACAAGGCACACACGCTGCTGTAAGATGATAATGGTGTTGCATTGTTCCTCACCATCTGGGGGACTGATAAGGCCTGCCTGTGCATAGTTGATAATGAGAGCAGGCAGAGGAAAAACTGAGTGTTAAACATTTCCTTGGCCCATGAAAAAGGTTCCATTAAGTCCACTGACCCCAATTGAATATTAATGAGCTAATTAACGGATTTATTGTTATGCGCAATTTCTGGAGGGGCAATTTTTTTCAAGTGCTATTATTTTTTCTAATTATTTTCTGTACTTTTTATAATTGAATCTTTGTAGCTGCCAGCATCCTGTTTGTGCCTTGGCAACAAGGAAAAAAAAAGCAGCTGGCATCTGTTTTGCCTTCCTTTAGCTTGCTGTAACTACGACAAAAACAAAACAATGTCCGAATGTTTTTGATACAAGCGTGTGTTCATCATCAGGACTGCTCCCCGAGCCTTCATTTATGCAACACAATTCCCAAAATATTAGTCTTTAAGCGCAGTCTTACTTCTGTGTTTTAGAAATACACAGCGTAAGAGATGTTCAGGTGTTGGATTACAAAAGTGCAATTACTTGGTTTAGTGCAGGCTGCGTTGCATGCGTGCACTTGACAAAGGTTTAAATGGGGCAGTGACAGCTGTGCTTGATAGATAGCATAATCAGTTGATGTAGAGGATGCACTGAAGCAGTCCTCTGTGGACAGCTGGAGACTATAGCCAGCTACTGAGAGAAGTGGTAACCTTGGGAGGAATGAGTGCTTATAATTTATTTAATAGATACATGGACTGCAAAAGTAAATTGTTATCTTAATTGTGTGACTGTTATTACATTTGTATACCCATGCTGCATTATTTATTACGCTGTAACGATTCTATCCAGGTTGTTTTCATTTTATTTTCTAAAGCCCAACATTTCCACACAAATTCACCTTCAACTGTTTTGAATTAAAAATAATTTGAAATCTTGAGGATGATAAGTGGATATAAGTTCCTCCCTTTGGAGATACCTGAGGACAGACCCATGATGTACCACAGGGACTATGTCTCCAAGTTCTCCTGCAACTGCCTGGGGGTGCAGGCAGCCTGGTGTCATGAAATAGCATATGAATATCATGGCAGTTTAGTTAAATCATTTTGCCTATTATCACAACTGAATCGGCATGCTATATGCATGTATATGCAATTCCATAGGTCCTGATGTAGCACAGGGAATCTGTTGGGGAAAAAAAATTAGAGCTATTCTGCAGTTAAAAGCAGTACCTCTGTTTGAAAGCCATGAATAAGCAACAGCAGGGGCCATTCTGATAACCTTTTCAATAAGAGTAATGTAATTATTATTACATTTTGCAGTCTGCATGTTTGCCTAATTCTGTTTATGACTTAAACTCAATTCTAGCTTAATAAAACCATCAATTTCTTTTGGTTACTTCACCAATATAACTTAGAGTAATGAACTCATTTTGCTGTTGTATGGAAATTTTGTCTCATTACAATAATTTTGCCTGATCCACTCGGCGGCCGATATTAAGAGTAAGGCCCTACAGTCATAGACTGGGTTATTATGCTATACATCACAAAGTGCATTAGGCTCATAAAACCTGTCAACAATAAGGTTGGAAAGTTTGTATGCAGCCCAGCAGGTTAATATATTTCTTCCAAAGACTGACTAGAAGTGTCCAATCTATTGCCGCTTTACTCCAGATTCATTACCCATCCCCCCTTTTCACACGCTACTTATCCTTCATCACTTCCCATCAAATCAGCTTTTTAGACTGTCATAATTCCTGTAACTGAGATTTAATATTTTTTTAAAGATAAAGAAAAATATACTTGGTTAATAGAGAATATCGACACCCTCCTCGCTAACTGAAGATTTTTTAATAATCAAAAAAAAGAAAGTGTGAAGTCAAATCAGGTCCATTTTCAGCAATGTTTGGCTCATTCAGCCTCAAAAGGTCCCTGAAAAAGCCTTGATATCCTGCAGCTGAATGCTGTATTGATGATTAAGCAGCCTCTCTGTGAAAGCTTTTCTGCATCAAACCTAATGTATGTTTTGGAACACTTGTAATATGTTTAAGATTTAATATTTAATGCTTCAAAATGGTGGAGACACATTGTGAGATTTAAATGACTGCACAAACACATGCATCCAGAACTTTGAAATAGCAATTCATTATCATTTTAACTACATCATTTCAGTGGTGAAAGCAACTCCTTATTGCACATTTTGAACTTGTTGTAGGAAATATGCATTCCATTTTCCTATAACTGACATCCCTTGATGGAAGCCGTGATTGCCTGCATGGTTGGCAAGTGAGTTGTAGTCACACTTATAAAGAACCAAAGTGGGGACAAAGATCAAACAACAGCGCATGGTAATTGTTTTGCAAACTGCATGTCAGCATGAATGTGTTGCACTGAAAGAGCCTTGTTTGCACAGCACTTTGAGGCATCAGATGCAGTTCTGAAATAGCTTGATGTTTTTCTTGAAGAGGGTAATCTTTTGTAACAATCAATTACGATACATTTCCCCCTTTGTCTAGGCACTAATAGCTCCTGTCTGTGCACATGGTGAGGCATGTCTAGTAAATATACACTGTTTTCCTTTTAAATGTCTTATAATATGCATGGGGAACACAGAAACACACTATGACAGAGGGATTGAGCATTAAAGCTGTAGAAGCAATTCAGCTGAGTTTCTCAGTCTAAGAAATGAGAATGGAGCAGTTTGTGGCTTTCCTCCCATTAGCCAGATTGAATTACTGTGTTTTACTTTTAAGGGCCATCTGTTCTGGTTTAATTCATATTTCTAAATCTGTCGTGTGTGCATTTGTGTGTGTGCATGTGTGTGTGTGTGAGAGAGAGAGAGAGAAAAATGGGTGGTAACCGTTCTTTTGCTAAATAAAATGATGTCTAAAGACAATTGTGGAAAAGTGGCAGTTTGCAGGCTTCTCAAGACAGCTTCATTGTACAGTCTTTGCCATAAGCTGCATGGTAATATGGCTGTATTGACATCTACAATATCTGTAGTCAACAAATTGGTCTTCCAAAAGACGGTAATTAAAAGACAGCCATCATGTTTGCAATTTAGCACAGAGCATGAGAAGGTTTGTCCCATTTTTTCTCAAATATGAGAGGATGTAGATACATAGATACTCAAAGGTAGGAAGATAGCAGGGTTGTAAGGCAAATAAGGAGAGGGATCTGGCATTGCCGTTTAAGTCAATTACTTAAAACCCTTCACACTAACTTTTTTGGGAGCTTTCACTCCAAACCCCCAAATCAAACATTTTGGTGATTATACAAATTCACAGTGAGGGAAAAATCACAGGGAACATCTACGATATTTATTACACCTTTATAAACGTGGGACTTGTTAAAATACTTATAGGCACGGTGCCTGTCTCACAGTCCCATGAAAAAAAAAGTAAATCCCATGAAAATGGACTTTTTCAATCTTTGAAACAGTGCCTTAAGAATAAAGACGATATACTCAAATAAATTCTACATAAAAGTAACTATGAAATTGAAATTGTGTAGTCACTTTCACAATTTAAATAAATATAAATATGGGAAAAGTTAGTACAGCCCTACATAAAAATCGAATCAGCGTTCTGGATTAGGTGTCAAAGACAGTCTTAGAGAATGACAGGTGGAACCTGTCTAAATTTAATCAGCAAGTCTCTAGTTTAAAATTGAAAGCAAATCTCTTTGCTGTTGAGGTGTGTGCCATCATCAATATAAATTTAGCACAAAAAGTAAGGAAATTTGTGATTGGCCAGTTATTTCTTTGTTGGAACAATGGTTCTTGGCAATAAATCTCATACCGCTGGAAAGCCTGTTTATTTCCCTTTAAATGGTGCCACATTTGTAAGGAAAATGCATTTGTGGGTTGAGCAGCAGAGTTGAGTATGTGGGTTGCACCCATGAAGAACTTGCCAAATCTTCTCTGCCAATGCCAAACAGCTTATTCTGCTATTGACTCTTGTTTGGAGCTTCTGATACCCCAGGTTCTGCTAATCAGGTGCCTGATTGGCACCTGATTAGCAGCACCAGTGAGCATAGACCCTGCTACAGCGGTCAGTGGGTGTCTGCTCCAGGCATGCAGGAGGTGCCAGGCTGTTGTGGCTGTGTATGGTTCTTCCACATGCTACTGAGGCCCCTGTTTGTTAAATGAATAAACTGTTGAACTGCCAATATGTCTTGTTTCTTCAGACTTCAATCATCCAATG
>VUQI01058090.1:0-29607 GCA_015106735.1 Paratilapia polleni
AAACACATGGAGTGAAAGGAAGTGAGGAAGAGGTAGTGCTCAGTGCATCATGGGAAGCCCCCAGCAGCCTAGCCCTATTGCAGCTTAACTAAGGGATGGTTCAGGGTCACCTGATCCAGCCATAACTATAAGCTCTATCAAAAAGGAAAGTTTTAAGCCTAATCTTAAAAGAAGAGAGGGTGTCTGTCTCCTGAATCCAAACTGGGAGCTGGTTCCACAGGAGAGGGGCCTGAAAGCTGAAGGCTCTGCCTCCCATTCTACTTTTAAATACCCTAGGAACCACAAGTAAGCCTGCAGTCTGAGAGCCAAGTGCTCTATTGGGATAGTATGGTACTATGAGGTCTTTAAGATATGATGGGGCCTGATTTTTTAAGACTTTGTATGTGAGGAGAAGGATTTTAAATTCAATTCTGGATTTAACTGGTGGCCAATGAAGAGAGGCTAATATTCATTTCTAATCCTGTCCCTTCTGGTAACTCCCAATGGAAATCTTATCATCTTCAACTCTGCCACCTCCAGCTCCACCTCCTTTCTCTTTGTCAGTGCCACATTTATGACAGGATTAATGATAGTGTTGGTCAGTTGGTCTGCTTGACAATCCCATTTTGCAGCAATAAAAAATGACTGAAGTGAGAGGAACAGACTGAGAACTTTATCTTGTTAGATAAAACAGATACTGACAAAGGTTATCATTGGGGACATAATTTGCAGTTGAAAAAAGGTGATAAATATATATAACAATATATGTTACTGCAATACTCAGCATATTACAAAATGTTTATGAGTAGATATCATGAGTAGAGTAGGCCCCATGACGTTACAGGGCCTATGTCCTTCTTTTATATACAGGCTATAGGTACAAATACTATTCTGTAAACGGGCTAAAACTTACAAAAGCATTTTTCCAAGCCTATTAAGAAACTGAAACAAAGGCAGGCTGTGTGTGAGAGGAACACATCACCAGTTAGAAAAAGTGAACCCTGTGGTTTTAAATGCTTTCTCCTGTCACAAACAAACACAAAAGAGGTTAGCATATCAGACCATTAAATCCAGCCTAACTGCCACTTTCCCACTGATATTCCCTTCCACTCAAAAATTGTCTCTCCTAATTGTTTCTGATGCAAACAGAGCACCGGAGGACACAGCTGTTGAGAGCTGTGATATTCCACAACATGACCTCCTTTAATGCTCTGCATAATAACAGTAATAATCTACAGTATCCAACAGCCACCACTTATAAATGGTCCTCCAGCTGGCTCAGCACTACAGAGAGATGCTGTTGCAGCATCGGTTTTCCAAACGTGTCATTGACTATAAACCATAGTCATCCTCGCTGCAGCCCACTAATCCCAGAGCATCTCTGATGGTTTCCCTGGTGACTGTGTTTTGCCAGCTCTTTGTGGGTGAAGTGCTTTGCATCTTTGCCTCTTGGCAAACAGCAACCACTGCTGATGCCGCTGGGGCCTTTTTTTCAGAGGTCTTGGAGAATCACTGTCATTGCACTCAAGTGACTGGCACTGAGATCAGTCAGCTGGTTGCCAGACGGGCAGTTGGTGCCAGGACGTGCCAGGCTTCCCCAGGCTGGCCAGAGCAGAGCAGAGCAGAACAGAAGACTATGCCCCACCCCTTCTGTTGCATGTTTTCAGGGGTTTTTACGTAACATTTGATCAGAATTAATTTCTTCTCATTGGTGTCATTGCTAGTGTTGGTGAACTTTTTATTATTATGACTACACACAGGCTGAAAATTTAATGATCCCCAGTGTTCATTGATTAAGCTGCAGCTATAAAGGGCAATCAAATGGAATGTCTTGTCAAATACCACATTTTATCATCCTCTACATACTCCCCATGACACTCCTTTTTCATCTGTTTCCTGGTTCTAAAGGAGATGTTTTGTACTTTGCCTTTTCTACAGTATATAAACACATACACACTCAGACTTCAGCTGCTCTAAACACTCTGTTTCAGATAATTTTTATTTTCTACATTTGGATCAGTATGACATCAGTGAGACCACTAACATGGTAATCTCAGGCACGGAGCTCTGGCTGTGAGCACAGAAGCCCCACCCACTTTATGTTAAAACCTTTTGTTTACAAGAACCAGCCAATCAGAAGAAAGACACTTCAAATGTAAAGGGACAACAGCTTGTTTCAGAGAGTGGATGAGATAAGTGGTTGCATCAAGGCCCGCTATAATATAATTGAAGATTAATTTGAACTGTGAATCTCGCAAAACTACTCTAATGGAGTCCAAGAAAAAAAACATGGAGCTAGAAATCCATACTTCCATTAAAGTTAGGGCCAGTTAGTGTTACAGTTAGTTACTTTATGTTTGCCAAAGGATGTCATTATTATAAGTCTGTCTTTTCTGAAAATAAATAGTGTATATATCATATGGCATTGGACCTGCAATTTTCTACAATATCCCAGTGGCAGCTAATCCATAAACAGCCTTTATTATATGTTCTGTTAGGTTAGGGGAATTGTGAGGTCTTATTGAATATTGAAGTTTGATTTCTAATTATAACCTTTAGTTGTTACCCCCATGCTTATCTTTTTCTCAACACTTCTTGCACGCCTCCAATTCAACAGTTTTTTTAGATTTTAGGACCCACTTTATTGTTTTGTTTACCCCATATATAATTATACAAGTAACAGAAACCTATTTTGGATTAGAAAGTAAGTTTTGTAAACCACAAATTACAGCAACTGGCTCACAACTCCTTAAGTCACTGATTGTCCAAAACATATTATGGTTATTTTTTTGCCCTGCGGCAGTAAAATCTTATCACATGCCTGTTTAATTTACAACACAATTCCCTTCAGAAAATAAAGCGGCGCTCTCCCCAACATACTGATCGGGTCTGCTAATTGTCTTTCATTCCAGAACAAATTACATGTTCACTTTGTTTACAATTAACATGCAGCAAAGAGGCCATTGTGGCATTTGTCATCTGTTTCCCTGCTCTTCAAACTGCTGTTTGCTTAACAAATCCATGTCACTGGGTATTGCTACAGTATATCACAACACACAGAACATTAAATACACAAGATCTGTGGGTATCAGCCTGTGCAGCCGCGCCATGTAGAGCGAACGCTCTTGTTTGCTTTATACTCCCGTCGTCCTGATGAATGATCTTAAGATGACGGATCAGTGGGTGGTTGTTTTGCGTGCGTTAGAATGAAAGCATTTTAACAAGAGGAGAAAAACAAGAACTCCAGTTTTACGATTCACACTTTACTTCATCCCTGTACAATGCGATTGAAACCAATGCCTAACACTGATTTGCCTAATTAAAATTCAGTTTAACAAGCTTATCAAACCTTCAACTTAATGAAATGCTCATGATGTTTTCTGGCCCCGTGAACATTTAAATGTGATTTTTTTCATGCAGTCAAAAATCCACTGTGCCTCTGAGTTTTGCTGTTCGGCGCCAGCTGTAATAAGGGAGAGCGATAAACTCTGACATTTTCATTATGCTGCAGTCATTTATTGATTGATGTAGCTCAACAATGACTTAAAGGTACAGTCTTTTTTCTTGTTGTCGCTCCAAACTTACTGTGGGGTTGAGTCGGAGTTTCAAAGCACTTACAGTGACCTGACAGCACAGTTTGGCACCACCGGATTACACAAAATCATCAGACAGTGTGACCTTTTACCTTCAGCCAAGATGTGAAATAACCAAAATATTAATTGTTTGAAAGGCTCTTTAGAGGATTGGATATCAAATCGATGGTCAAATTCATTTGAAAAACATATCACTTTACAGGACTCAAAAACAATGGAGCTTCAACAGTAAGTTGCCATCAAAAATTTGCCTGGGCTTTTGTCTCTTGCTTCCACCTAGCCATTCAAACATCACAGATAGTAATAAATAATAAATAACAACTCAATTTTTAAGTTTCAGTTGTAACTCATAGTTAAATTGAAGGTCAACCCATTCTTTACAAACTTATATGTAACATCTAGAGTATGTTCAAGCTAACCCAACAAACATAGTTGTGAGAGCAGCGTTGTGTTCCTGGCCAAAAATGGTCGAATGCAAAAAAAAAAAAAGTCGACATGATTATGAGACAATCTGCGAGAGAGCATTGTGTTTCCACATACCCGATCGATATACGATTTAAGACTGATACCGATACTTGGTGATTTAAAAATCAAAATTGGCAGAAACATAAACAGATTTCCCTAAAATGTGTCATGTGTAGTTATTTAAATTCTGCCTAACTCTGCTCGAATCACCTGGATGTTCTGTTTGTGGTGTTCCAAACATGTGTGTTGCCAACAGGAAAATTGCAGAGTGCCCTCTGATGGACAAACTATGTAACATCAATGCTCAAAAACATAGTTGAAGGGTGTTTCTCTCATCCCTTATTTGTTTTTTAAATTTTTGTTTGTCGGCCGTTATAGATGCCGATACCAACAGATTGGCAATTTGGCCCGCTGATAAATCAGTCTAGCTCAATAGCGGTCCAGTCTGACTGACTGTCTGTTATACACCAGGAAATATTGGTCAGTTTATTGATATCAGTTAAGACAATGCATATGTCTTTGTTTAATACAAATTCTGAAACAGAGAAATAGTTGTGGTCAGACAGGAGTGCTTGCATTTTTGAAACAATGATAGGTCTAATGCAGACTTCTTCTAAGCTTTCATTTTTGAACCAAATTAAACCAGGATTTAGACTAGACGGCTATGTACTGTTTAGACATCATTTATACGTCTAAGAAATAGAAAAATTACTCAGTGGGTAAACATGAATTGGTAAATGGTTTGGCTGAATTCCAGTCTTTGTAACAGTCTAAAAAACAACTTTTTATCCAAATTTGAACATAAAAGAAGATCTTTTTTAAAGATTTATCCCAGAAAACAGTGTCCATAGACACCTGGTGCATGGTATAGTATAACCAGAGACCCTTTTTTTTTTAAATATAAAAACTTGTTTATACAAGTACAAGTAAACTGTATTCCTGTCTCATTGTTGTTTACATGGTGAGATTATTTGTACGGGTCTCTGCACTGCTGTTATGCCTAACAATATCTACGTGCTCTTTCAAGAAAAGCTATCTTATGTTACTGTGTGATCTTTCAAACTGTTATGGGTAGTTAGCCCTGTGGGATAACACATGATATTAGAAAGGATAAGGTAATGACAAAGGTCCCACCTTGCAGCACATGAATTCAACTTATTGTTCCCACATGGTCTTTTTTCGTGTTGTTTTGTTTTAAATTACAAAAGGATAATATAAAAAATTCTAGCAAAGAAGAGCCTTCTTTCTAAAAAAAGAAGAACCAGAATAACTTATGATCATCATCTGAGCACAATGATTGATTGGACCAGTGCAAAGACACCATTACAAGACGTGCTAACATGAGAAAGGTCATCCAAAAAGGAGCCTCGCACAAGAAAAACAATCAAAATTCTTGTTGGTGTTTACAGCCCAGCAGTGACTCACCTCTCTGATGGCTGTACAGAACTCACTCTGAAGGACTTTCTTCAGAGACTGGAGCTTGTGACCGGGAACATCGCCCGACTCCTGCAGCTTCTCCAGCAGCTCAATAGCCCTGGCAACATCTGGGAAAAGAGAGAGAGAGAGAATGGGTATGAGTATATGTGTGTGGGTACTCATGCCAAGGGGACAGGGGAGGAAGGAAAAAAAAGCCCCGTTCAATTACATTAACAGCACTGCTGTGACAAAGGCGCTAGAGCAAATCAATGGGTGGGATAATGGAAATAGACTCAGTCAAGGCCAGCGGTTGCAAGGAAGATAGAACAGCTATCCCATCCATGGATCATTTGCATTGGCTTATCTCTGAGCATGAGAATAAAGAAGAGGGGGAATAAGTCAAGGACTCATTTGTTCAAAGGTAACACTTCCTGGAAAGAGTAGGCACTGTCAGGCATTACAAAGCGTTTACACTAAACCGTAAGCCTTAAGTTAGAGGTTGTGACTCTGGGGTCTTCTGAGCTCTCCTCTCTTAATTAGCTTCTACTGAATGAGTCCCACAGCCTGGCTGATTAATTTCTTACCCCCTGAAACTGGCAGGCCAAATAGACTCACAAGGGTAGAAAGGGTGATTTGGTACTCAATCACTGGAGTTTGATTGTTGTGTCAATAACATGTTTTATTCAGGTCAAATACCAGTGACCACCCTAGGAGGGATGACTGCTACAGTTTTACAATTCAAGTTTCCCTGTGATAGTTTCACCCTAAAAATGGGTGCGGGCTGTTTTCTGCAAGTACCCCCTGTTAATGGCAGCAAATAATCATTATTTTCATTGTCTATTAGTCATTGATTATTCAATTCATTGTTTAATAATGTCTTCAAATTGCTTGTCAGAATAGTAGTCCTAACTCTCCAAAATATTACAATTTCAGTTGTATAAAACAGACAAAAGCCTTAATAATTTCAGTATAGCACAGGATGAATAAATGTTTTATTATATTTAGCTTGTGGACACCAGAAAAGTTTGCTTTGGAAATATTCTCAAATTATTATTTTTTAGATACATTTATTTATCATGTAGAACCAAGTTAAACAAATTTTTGTCTTGCTCACTATCACAAATTTGCAGCAAACAACATCCTTCAACATTAAACAGTAAATTCAGATAAGAAAAAAAACCTCCCTAAAAAAAACAACGAGAAAAATAAACTGAAGGGAACCTCGGGAAGGCAAAAGAGGAGGGATCCCTCTCCCAGGCTAGAGAGACTTACAGTAGATGTTGTGTACAGTGTGTAAAGGATTTCTTTAAAGTAGGTCTCTCAATGTTGGTAAGGCCTCAAGGTTTATCATGATCCAGTGGCCTCTGAGATTAGACTCTTTTAATCTACGCCTGAGTGGCGTCTTTTTTATCTGATCTCGGGGACACGTTACAAAGTTGTCAAAGCCTTATCTGGATAGATGAGCAGACATGGTGATTGAGCTTAAATGTGCCCTGTTAGGGAATAAACTTGAAAACTGGGTCACAATACATCTTGTCAGCAAATGCAATTATCTTTGTTCTCCTCAGTATCAAGCTGCTGAAATACGTTTCTGCGTAAGACATCTGAGCCTCCTGAAATGTTTCTGCTGTTTGAGTTATCGATGGGTTGTAATTATATATCTTGTTCATTTATTAATATGTGCCAGTAGCAACAGAAGACCAGCTGAGTTGCATGTTTAGCTTGATGATATCCCATCAAGCAAAAACATCATATTTTTATGACCATAAATAGCAGCAACAAATGCTTCCAGTCATGCTGACCACCAGGGATTAATCAATATAGACACAAACACATGAATGCATTCTCTAGGTTTCTTCTGGAGTATCCACACATGCTTGTTCAGGGAAAAAAAGTGGGATAAACAGGCAGACATAAGTCTCTAATGCAATCAAACAGTGCTGATTTTTGTTGTGTAATCAAAAACTGTTTAGATCAGTATTATTTATACTGTTATTACCCTAATATTGTAGGGTCTTTACCCCACAATATAAAGTGCCTTGAGGTGACTGTTGTTGTGATTTGGTGCTATATAAATAAAACTGGATTGAATTGTACAGTCAAAATAAGATAAACCACTTACTTACTTAAGCAGCCTTACTGCTTCAATAACAATTGACAGGGTAACAAATGCACTTGAATAATTCAACATCAGCAAGTATGGCCACCTCTATAAACAGACAAAGAGAAATTGCAAAAAACCCAAGAACTGCATCTCAGACTCTACAGGCCTCAGTTAGCATGTTAACTGTTAAGGTTCATGACAGTAAAATTGGAGAAAGACTGAATAAGTATGGTTTGTTTGAAAGGGTTGCCAGATCAAAGCCTCTTCTCTCTAAAAATAACACGGCAGCATGACTTAGGCTTGCAAAGTTGCATTTAAACCACAAAACATCTGTCCTTCGGTCTGTCTGACAGACGAGACCAAAGTGGAGATGTTTGGCCATAATGCACAGTGCCACGTCTGGAGAAAACCAACAGGAAAAACATCAGCACAAACACCTCATACCAACTGTCAAGTACGGTGGTGGAGGGGTGATGATTTGGGCTTGTTTTGCAGCCACGGGACCTGGGGAACCTGCAGTCATTGAGTCGACCATGAACTCCTCTGTATACCAAAGTATTCTAGAGTCACATGTGAGGCCATCTGTCTGACAGTTAAAACTTGGCTGAAATTGGGTCGTGCAGCAGGACAACAATCCCAAGCACAGCAGCAAATCTACAACAGAATGGCTGAAAAAGAAAAGAAAAGAATCAAAGTGTGGCACAGTCAAAGTCCAGACCTCAGCCTGATTGAAATACTGTGGCGGGACCTTAAGAGAGCTGTGCATAAATTAATGCCTGCAAACCTCAATGAACTTAAGCAACACAGTAAAGAAGAGTGAACCAAAATTCCTTCACAATGATGTGAGAGACTGATACAAAAAATGATTGCTTCAAGTTGCGAAAGCTAGTTCTACAAGCTATTGAATCATGGGATGTACTTAGTTTTTTTCAGGACTGCATAGAGTCCTGTGAAAACATTCTTTTTTTTTTTTACATGACTGTAAACTTACTGGATGAACAGTCTAAATAGCTAGCTACAACTACAAATAATACTTTGTAAATTATTAGCTAGGAGTAAATCTATAGCAGTTGAAATTGTTAGCTAAATGTATTTAAACAAATAAGATTGTTATCTATAATGCTGAAATAGCTATCTTAAAATTAGGAATTAAAAGTTTGAAAATATGTAACTAAAGGTATGGCTGGCATTTGGAAACATTAGCATGTCTAAACAAAACAAATGTCAACCAATAGTATAGATTATAGTTGAAATAGGTAGATAAAAGTATGGATTAAAAAAAAATAAAAAAAACTTTCAGCTGCTCCCTTGTCAGAAGGGGTCACCACAGCACGTAGCTCCACATATTTAATTTGGCAGACTTTACACCGGATGCTCTTCCTGACACAACCCCAAAGGGGATTTGTATCTCCAGCTGGAATCAAACCAGCAACTTTTCGTTTGTCAAGCAAATGTGTAAACCACTGCACTATGGAGCCACAGTGAGATGAAAACATGGATAAATTGTTGAAATTGTTAGCTAGATATATAACATACTTATGAAAATAGTCACTGAACATAATGAATAGCTGTTAATTTTGTAATAACATAAAGTAATGGTTAAGACAGTAAGCCAATAGTTATGGATAGATGGTTGAGACAGTTGGCCAACCATGACTGATAAACGGTTAAGCTGACAGTAAATGTTAAGAGTAAATAGGGTGAAATTAAAATCATAAACTGCATATACAGTAATGCTTGCATACAATCATTGGTTCAAATGAAAACATTTGAACATGAGAAGTGGTGCTGATCAAGAGATCCTTGACTCTCTCTGACAAGACTTTGGGGTTACATCAGATTAAAAAAAAAAAAAAAAAAGGTTGAAAAACACTGATTTATAATTGTATAACTGAATTGTTTAGATTTAGAAGGTTTTACATTTTAATTTTTACATCCATCTTCTCAAACTAGGATTTGTAACAATTGTAAATTGACCTGTGGTCAACCCTACCCTAACCCATAGCCGTTTTCACCCAACGGAGGCACATGTCAGAACATAAACGTCCGATGCAGTGGTATCGGACATTAAACGGGTCTTGCCAGCTCCCTGACACAAAGTCCATGTGATGGCTGAGCTCACCAGCACAGCACAGTTGTATTCTGGTGAATTCACTAGTAAGTGGTCATCCTGTTTCCTGCTTCCTGCAAGCTCCAGTCAGTCAGTTCCCCTGCCTAAACCAGCTAGAGCATTTCCAGTAGTGAAAATGCGGCCTACACAGATTGTCTCCTGTTATGTGTTACACATGAGAAAATGTCAGACAATATCCCCTACATTTTCCTGAGCACATGTGTGAAAACAGTTTCAGTCTTAATGCAAAACATTTCATGATTCATATAATTTGGACTTGGTTTTTGCTTCCAAAAGAGACGCAGGTCCCCACAGTGCAACTATGTTAACAGATTCATTTTATGTCCCCACTATATGAGCAATACAAGTACACAACACGCACACATGTGCACTGATACTGAATTCTGGGAATACTGAGCAATTCAGTAAAGCAGATGACAGACAGAAAAGCTTTTACTACATGCAGGCCAGTGGGAGGCAAGAAAAGAAGCAGTATCGAGCACTGACTACCGTGAATACTTTATAAGGAAATGTGAAATGTACAGTTTCTATTTCTTTAAAAAGGTTATTTGAGGGCATTTGTGCTTTTATTAGACAGACAGGAAATATGGGAAAGAGAGCAGGGGAGTGACATGTGGTAAGGGTCCAGCTGGCTGTAAATCAAATTGGGAACTCACTGCTCAGAGCATTTCCGCCCATGTGGTATGAGCTCTAGCCAATTGGCTATCAGGGCTACCCCCTCTGCCTCTTTCTATTTCAAGAACTCTGTAATAAAACACTGAGAATTTTATTGATTTGCTTGAAATTGCTGAGGTCAGTTCGTATCGAGAAAATAGGGTTTGCAAGAAATAGTCCAGTGATTTATACCGGCATATGGAGAATGGTGTGAATTTTCAGGAAAGTGCTAATTAGCCGTTAATCAAATAACCCAGAGTCTCACATTTTCCTTGTGTGTTTTGTCTGTCGAACATTAAAGATCCAATCACTTCCAGTCCAAACACCGGTTACCTTCAGCTTGTTCCTGCCACTTCCAATCATCTTATCCCTACATTTACGGTCACACCTGCTTCTCATTCCAAGATGGTCTGTACACCAACTTACTGTTACTGCTGCTGTGCCTTAAAGCTTTTCTCTCTCACTTGGCACAAAATGCAGCTGACAATAATAAGAAATAATATGAAAATAACAGTGGAAATACCTCTATTTAAAGTTAAACACAGATTAACCAGACACCAGGTAACAAATGAGCATGGATTTTAAATATACTGCAGTGATTATCTCATGCTTTCGGTATCTTCGGTGCTTCTCTTTTTTAATGTTGTCTATGCTGAGTCAACACACATATGCAAAGTATTACAAGCCTAGCAGCTCGCTGGGCTTAAGTTGACCCCCCACAGGACCTGAGCACCAGGATTTTATTTTTTCTTTTAAAAAGGAATAAAGAACAAAGACAAATGTCATGACTTAATGCCTGCTGAGCTGACTCCTATCTAGGAATTATGGTAAGTTAAATCACTCATGCGGGAAGTGGGAACTAAACTCCTCAGTGTCTCTCTCACTTTCTCTTTCACACATGCTGCATCTGCACAAAGGTGGAAAGAACTGTATGTATATATCACTGTAGGTCTGCGCCATGCAGGCAGCATTATAGCAGGTGGACAGTGCTACAACCAAAAGACAACATAATCTACTTCTTACATTTTTTTCCTCTTGGTAGAGCTGTATGCACATCGTTGCTGTAAGCTTAGAACAAACAAGCGTGTTCTTATTCCCAGGGATATGAACCTTTGCCAAAGTTCCTTGCATGTCCTAGTTAAGCTAAAGGTTTCCTTCGGCAGCATTGTATGACATTTCAGGTTATGATACAGAGACACGACTGTCACTCCCAGCTCCCAATTTTTTCAGGTGAAGTGGCATAATTTAAAAATAATTTTTTACTTAACCTAACCAACCAACTAAACCCAACCAAACAGCGAGTTAAAAGAAAAATTAAAAGTGAGTGAGGAAAAAGTGAAACCAAGTACTAAACAACCCCCTAATGTGGATGTTGCAGGTCTTTAAAACACGATGTTATCCCTGAGCAGTCCATATTGCCATAGCCAGTGCGTCAAGGCAGCAATGCAAAAAGGTGCCTTGTGTGAACACCTTGTGTTCAAACGCAGACGCCATCTCACAAAATGGTCCCGTTTGGTTGGACAAACAGGCCTGCTGCACCAGCTGAATTTAAAGGAAAAACCTAAACCCTTGACTCCCTGCTCCGTGGCGTTATGCTGTGGGGGACATTATGCTGGCATGTTCAGGGTCCCCCTGTCCCCTTAGATGAAAAGGTCAGTGTTAATCAATACAAAGTTGTTCTGAGTGATCACATGGTGAAACAAGACACTTGATGGTGTTTTTTTCCTTTAATCTGTCACCTGTCTGTATCTGTAATTGCTATTCTAGTCTTTGTGCATGTTTTCTGCCCTGCCCTGTTTATTTTTGGACCCCTACTTGCCCTCTTTTGGTCACTTCAGCTTGTTTATGACCTTTTGTACTTGGCTGGCTATTTGGTTGAATGCCAGCCTGTGCCTGCCTAATTAAACTTTGTTCTTAATTCTTCTGTCCTTTCTCAGGGCCGGCATGAGCCTATATTATTGAGAGAGCTTTATCTTTTGCACGTCACATGGTCAATTTAACCTCTCATGTTATCCAATATGCCCCACCACCCTGTCAAAAAACCCCCAAAACAAACCACTGAGGTGAATAAAAGCATTTTTTGTGTTTTGTAAACATTGAGAAATTGCTTTAAAAAATTTAACAGCAACATCTCACATCCAAAACAGTGCCCTAGTTACACTGGGTGATTTCTGCTGTAGATACTTTGAGTGAAAACAGCTCACAGCAAGGTCTGAGGGTTATCCAGAGTAACTGGCAGAATTTCTGTGGCTGTTTTTTTTGTTTTCATAGCAGTGTGCAGCACAAATAATGTGCCGCTAGGAGTGAAAATCTCAGAGAAAAATACCTAAAAATAAAGTAAATGAGGTGAATCAAACAATTTTGAAACTTGTAGCGGTCAGGTCTCCCTTGAAAAGTAGGAGTTACCACTTAAAAATATGGCAAACTTACCCTTAAAACTTTGACAGGTATAAGAACAGAGCTTTGTTTATGACCATATAATACTACTTATTAATTCAGCCCACCATATGGGAGTTTAAAGCGCTAATACACTCTTAAGCGTGCACTACTAATATTTTTTTTAATCAAGGTGAATGGGTCATCTTTTACTCCTATTCCTGAATATCAAAAAACACTGATTCTGAATCACTCATAATGAGTTGGTACACTTCCAAGCAGGAAGGGCATCTGTCTCAGAGGTTTACGAGCATTTCTTTCTCATTAAATGAAGGTCAAGGGCCATCCAGATTTTTTTTTTTCCCCTCTCTGCTGTTACTGACTTCCACATGCTCATTAGCACCATTTTCCTTATCCACATCAAGGACTTTCACTAGGCATTCAGAACTTGACTTCAAAGATTGATATTGCAGACATTTTTGCCAGTGCTTTCATCTCACTGATCATAAGTGATGCCTTCCCATTTCCTGATATAATCTTTCCAACTCGAATCGGGGGTTATTTTAAATTTCAGAAGCTTTGCATCAAACAGAGGAACTGCACAGTTTAAATGCAATTAAATTCTGCAGCGTAAGATTCAGTGGCAGCTACAGGGAGTAAAAACTGAAATACTGTAAGTCAATTTTTGCCAAGCCCTTCATCTTCAGTCATTACAAGATGATATAATTGCAGGTGGACACACAAATCTGAATGTAATAAGTGATAGTCATACACCTCACACTGTCCATCCATCCATCCATCTTCTTCAAACCTGCACTGTACAGCCACATTTCCTCTTTGATGCTCCCAGCGATATGTACTGTGATGCAATTTTCACTCACACAGAAGAACAAAAATCAAGGTCTTAATTTTGCATGAATCCAAAACTGATCTAAACTGGTTTGCTGGATTATTTCCTGCAGATCACATTGTCCACTTTGTTTATGTCTTCAGTCCAACCACTGCAACTCAAACGAGCCACACACATTTAAGCAAAAATGTCCCATGGTCGCACTTCATTGGGCCAAAGTGGACCATTAGATGAGCTGTGTGACTGATCAGAGGAAACCCGTGGAGAGGACTGAAGGGTGATTTTTTTTTTTTTTTATTCCGTGACAAAGCAGCTGAGTTGACTGCAGGGGATCACAGTTACGTCACATTACCAGGAAATCATTCCTAAATCAGATGTGCAGTGAAACAACATATTGCATTACCTAATAGTGCAGCAGAGGGGGGCAAAGCAGCTGAGTGACCTCTATTATAACAGTGACATAACAATGGCAAA
Organism: Paratilapia polleni; assembly: GCA_015106735.1. NCBI lineage: Eukaryota > Metazoa > Chordata > Actinopteri > Cichliformes > Cichlidae > Paratilapia > Paratilapia polleni. The sequence continues at coordinate 14,043 of VUQI01058090.1, forward strand.
AGACCAAAATTATCTAATGTTTTACTTTAAACTGAGAAAAAAGGCTGACAAATCAAATGAAGCATAGTTCAAGATAACACCAAGTATGCACTCAACACCCACATGGCGTTCCTGTTATATGCAGGATCTATGAATAACTTCAGCTGGAGGGAAATACAGGAAACGTGATTCCATCCTTGGCTAACCATGATGGCTATGCAATAACAACAACAAAAACAATTGGATTTGACGTGTTTTACTATATGCCATAAATACATTAGAAACAGTGTTTTAAGCCATGCATACCACTCAGCTCAGCAATGAAACAGCCACTTCACTTAATAGGTATTTTAAGGTGCTTTAACTCTTGTGTCACTTCACATTTATACTCAGCTACATTTTATACTGTTTATTCCACATTTATTTGACATATAGTTAACTATCTTAATCATAGTAATACAATGCATGTTCAAGATATTGTTACATAAAATTCACCAGCAATGATAATCCTATATATTTATCAAACATGTTTCTAAAAACTTTGAGGGCATTAACATTTGATATAGCCACGATCAACTTCCAATGCAACCATGTACACATTTCCACTGTCCAAACTGTACTTGTGGTAATTGTTTTGATTATGGTAAATGTTACTCTGGTCACTGGTAGTGTAAAATGTAACTAAATGCTACTCCATTCTGGTTTTGGTAAATTTTTTTGCTCTATTTTGGTCTCCACCAGCTGTCCCTTTAGCTGCTAAGTACTTCACTATGTTCAGCAGCTAGTTGCTAACCATGTATACTAGCTGCCTGGTGCTTAGTGTAGTGTTTGCTGCTGTAAACAAATGCCTATCATGTGTGTATGTGACACTGGAGTGATTTAAGCTAATGAAATGTTTTGAGGTCGAAATCTGAAATTTTTAAATGCTGCGTAGAGCTGGGTTTATCGTAATCAGTGACATTTTCCGCATTCAGCTCGTCATTTGGTCTATCGATACCATAAAATATTAAAATATGTCTCCTCTATTGTTCATCTATCAGCTAATAATTTTCATGTCATTCCAAACCTTACAGGTCCATCGCAACCCTGCAGAGGCTATCTGCATCAAGATAATAATAACTAAACTAAAAAATAAAAACTAGGCATTGGAAAACATTTTAGTTAACAAAAATAAACCTGGACTGGTAAGTCATTTCCATTTTCATTTTTATTTTAGTTAACTAAAACAGAAAAAAACAGTCTATCTACATTCCAACCCTCACCTATGGTCATGGGTAATGACGGAAGAGTAAGGTTGCAAATACAAACGGCCGAAATGAATTTCCTCCATAAGCTGGGCTCAGGTTAGAGATGAGATGGTGAGTCGGTCGGAGATCTGGAGAGATCTTGGAGTAGAGCGGTTGCTCCTTCATGTGGAAAGGAGCCGGATGAAGTGGTTTGGGCCAGAGGTCGCTGGAGAGATTATATCTCATCTGGCCTGGGAACATCTCAGGGTCCCCCAGGAGGAATTGGAAAGTCTTGCTGGGGGAGAAGTATGTCTGGAATACCCTGCTTGGCCTGCTGACTGATTGCTGACCCAACTTCAGATAAGTGGAAGATAATGGATGGATGGATGGATGGAAACACTATATTAAACTTACAAAGCTAACTAAAGTCAAATAAAAATGTACAAGAAATGTGTTTATCAACAAAACAAGCATAAAGAAATATTGGTGTATATGTTCATTGACACTGAGTTGTGTTAAATCATGCATATGACAAATTATCCCCTCTTCCACCAACCCATCACTTCAGTTTCTCACCAACCCAACCTTCTTGTTCCTGCATGTCCGTCTTCTTATGCGTCTTTTCCCACCTTTCTGTCCACATGCCTTGCCTTTTTTGACCCGCCTGTTGAACCTGTTTTTAAAAATCTGCACGGTAAAAACCCCTGCCTCTGATTTCTGCTACTTATGCTACTTATGCAAACATTTAAACATCCTGCTAACACTACACTTCACAGGGATCATGGCCTAATGAGTGTTTTCCCTAAAAATGCAGTGGAGGCAGTTCCCCTTACACTGCACTCTATTGACTTTTACTCTGAACTACAAGAACTGCAAATTTATGCTCCAGGGGATTCGGGGTGCCCAGATGTGTTCAACATCTGCACAGTTTTTTGTTTTTTTTTGGGGGGGGGGCGGTTTGTACATTCATTTCAATAAAAATTCTGCTTCGTTGACGAATGCAAGACTGTCAAATTTAGCATATCTCTGAGGCAAACAGACGGTATGCAATTAAGTTATTCTCACTGTGTACTCTGACAGATTCTTCTCCAAAGAAAGAAGAAAGGGTGTTGATGTTGCTGTATTTAAATGAGGATTTTTTTTTAAGAACAATGACACAAGGAAAAGCATCTTTCTCTCTAATTATCTGCCAGAAAAAAACAAAAAAAAAAAACAAGAAGGTATCCTGAAGTGCAAAGGAAAACCATGAGCTGTAATTACAGAGCATCTCTATGAGGAGTAGTGACACCGGTCAGAGTAAATGAGTGCACGCACATCAAGATGCAGTTACAGTGTAATGCACTGCTGCCATATTATAAAGAGTGATGACACCAGGAGAGATCCTGTCAGCCATTAATTTCCCTGTGCTATACGAAGGATGCGGGCATTCTCATTAATGATACTTACTAATTAAACGAGCTGAGTTCTGAGTGACCTGATAGCTGAGTGGTTAGGGCACAAATGCCCTGAGCAGTGAGTCCTAGGTTTGATTCTAAGCTGGCAGGATCATTTGTTCCCTTACACTTTCGTCCCCCATGTTTCCTGTCTTTCTCCACCACTACCACTGGTTGAACAAAGGCCCAAAAATCATCCAGCACAAGTTTTTTTTTTTTTTTTTTTTTTAAGTACACAGCTGTCAGAACTTCACCACGCTACATTTTCTTAAAACTAATTTTTATTATGTGCGACGACAGACTCACAATATTTGTGAAGGTTTGTTTTTGAACCTCCAAAAACCAACACTAATTGTAGCATTAAAGCCACTAAATTTTCAACTGCACCTGACAGATTTTATTACTGGCTCTTTCCTTTGCTTTTTATGCTCTGATATCATCGGTTCAAGGGAGTCTAGTGCTTCAAACAGACTTAAAATACTCAGGCAAAGGATGTTTCATTTTCCAAAGAGATTCATGCAATACTTCTTTTCACATCCCACTGCAATATCCTGAATGAACGTGACCATAAAACTTCAAGAAGAGTCTGTTTGCTGCATTCACAAAAAGCCTGGGAGATAATTGAAACTTGAACTTTGAACTGAATTTTCCTATGGGCTCTGAGTTCATTAGCGATGATGTCTGCTCTTAATCATATTGTAAAAAAAAAAAAACAAACAAACATTTTTAATAATATAAAAGGAACAAGGAAACATCCATTTTTGTCAGTCACCAGCAAATGTGCTCAAAATAACTTGCTGTTGTACTTGATTATCTAAAATATGACCTCATGACATCAAGTTGAAGGTAGCACTTGTGAGCCTAGAGAAACGGGCAAGCTAATGAACCTCAAAACCTTTAGCTGAAAATTGCCAATTTTTCACCACGCAAGGGCAGCATATTGTCAGTCTCTCAAACTGCAAAAGCTTGACCATCTCTAGTTGCTTTCTTTCTTGACTTTCTTCTTTTAGCTGCTCACTTTAAGAGTCTTCACAGCAGATAATCTGCCTCCATCTCACCCTAACCCCTAGCATCCACCTCTGTCACACCAACCCTCTGCACGTCCTCCTTCACTGCATCCATGAACCTTCTCTGTGGTTTTCCTCTTTTCCTCCTGCCTGACAGCTCCAATATATCCACTGTCCCTCCTCTGCACATATCCAAACCATCTCAGCCTTGTCTCTCTAACTTTGTCTCCAAACCGCTCGACCTGAGCTGTCCCTCTGACGTACTTATTTCTAATCCTGTCCCTCCTGGTCCCTCCCAACAAAAATCTTAGCATCTTCAACTCTGCCACCTCCAGCTCAGCCTCCCATCTTTTTGTCAGTGCCACCGTCTCCAAATCATACATCACAGCAGGTCTCACTACCATCTTGTAAACCTTCCCTTTCACTCTTGCTGCTCCTTCTGTCACAAATCACCCCTGACACTCGCCTTCACCAGCTCCACCCTGCCTGCACTCTCTTCTTCACCTCTCTCGTGCACTGTCCGTTGCTTTGGATGCTTGACCCCAGGTATTTAAACTCACCCACCTTCACCACCACTCCTCCTTGCAGCTTTATCTTTCTTGACTTTCTAACTAACTAAACTAAATAGTCCAAGAGAAAAAGGGCAAGCTGGTACATAGGTGCATAATCAAAGAAACTAATGGATTGTAGCATTGTAAAAGATTCCAGTTGAGGATTTTTCAATATATGGAAGCGCCAAACTCCCAGGCTGAAAAAAAATGCACTTTATGTGCCAAAATCTGCAGTTCCTCTAATGTCCACTTGAGGCACTTGAGCCAGTCAATCTCTATCGACTCCACTGACTAAGGGATGGTTCAAAGTCCTAACTATAAGCTAATACCCTTATATTAAAAGTAGAGAGGGTGTCTGTCTCCTGATCCCAAAGCTAACTGTTTGCTTGCTTGTTGACGCTGCAATTTGAGAGGTCTGAACTGGACATCTTGACTGTGTTTGTGTTGTGAGTGCCTTTTGGAGCATTTTAATGCAGTTATCTGACAAATAACACATCTTGCTATACGGAGAATTCTACTAACTCGATTTTTTTTGGTGAGTGAAGTTCTTGTATTATTTTATTAAAATGCTGATCACCAATTAGCAGGTATCTGCTAAAAAAATGCAACTGTGATAGCTATAATGCCAAATTTAAGGCTTCGAAACAGCAGTTCACAAACAAAAAGGCTGAAGTCATGGCGACAGTGCAATCTACACATCATGTAATTTAATCACACTGTATCCTTATACTCTTTACACACCTAGAAAAAGTTTTAATAGTTTTACATTTCTAAGTTTTTTATGAGAATATTAAAATACAATGTAAAACACAATGATTGTAGCTGACAGTCTGTGTAGCACCATACTCTGAAAACTCATTTTCCTGAGCTCGTCTAACATTAGGGTGTGACTAAAAAAGGTCATCCTCATCATTTGCTGATTAGAGACAAGGCACAGAGCTGAACAAAGCCACAGTGACACGTAATGAAGGCTTCAACGCTCGACAAAGCTCCAGAACATTGTTGAGGGGATGTTTTTGCACTGGGCACCGTTCCCATTTTCCAGTATAATTAGTCAATTTATAACAGTAAGCAGAACTTAGTGTAATCCATTTTCAGTACTTAGAAGTGTCATTTTGACAAAACTGCAGCAATGTAAATAAACACATCCACATCAGAGTCTGAGCTTATTAAACCGTAACATTGTGATTTAAACCTGAGATCCTCCTTTCAAATACTAACTCTGACCATTGATTGAAATGTTGTTTTCCACCTCAGCAGATGACAGACAGACAGACTTAAAAAGGCTTTAATGACCTTTCTCTGACTGGAATCCCATCTTTGTACCCTGAGAGATGCTATCTGGATGTCATGCATGTGGAAATAAATTGTCCTGAAAAGGCCTTGCCATCTGCCACTGCCACTTTGACCTGGTTGTCCTTGGTGCCCTTGGCAACTCGGCTTCTAAAGCCAATGATTAAAAAAAAAAAAATCCCAGTCTAAATACAACAAAAAAAAAAGGGACAACAAGGTTTTAACAACCGAGTGCTCTCCCCATGCCAAGAGAATTAGCTTTAATTTGTCCTACTGCGATGATTCCCTTATAGCATGAGAAATAAATCACTCCTAGAAGGCTAATGGCTCCTGCAGGAGCCTGTGGCGAAAACAGAGCCAGAAAACATCACACTCTTATTGTCGTCTTCATCCTGGGTAATTACTGGGCAATGTCCCTCCAAGACAATTACTCAGACAACCTTTATTTCTGCATTAACAGGAGGCCATTTGAAATATAAACAGCTACGAGTGACGTCAGCTTGTCAGCACCTCTTTAATCCCTTAAAATCACTGCTGTGACTGAGAGCATGTGATGGGAATATGGTCTAGCCTCAAATTGGTGAACTCACCATGATCTCTCAGAGGGAAAACAAGGACTGGGCCAGCAGCAGGCTGCAGTTATTCCTTTCACTGTGCTAAGACAGGAGAATATAAACTGTATAAAAATTGTTTGATTCAAAAGGTTCTTGCGGTACAGTGAGGAAAACCAAAATGATTCATACTTTAAGAAGCAAGGGCTTCTTTCTAGTGTTGGCGTTGGAACTAAAGTTCATAATCTCAAAGGGAGAAATGCACAGTTGAGAAACCACTTTCTCAACAGACAAGAATGTAACAAAGCTACAACATGTTGTACTACTGCATGTGCAAGAGAGACAACTCCTCTTTTCTCAGAATGATAAGATAATGCTTTCATGCCCTAACACCAGGCTGTGCTGTCTCAGTTTCTACCTCTATAACCAGCAGCTAAATTCAACAAGTTTACACCTATATTTTTAATGACCTTAAGGTCATTCTGGGAAATGGAGAATTGGCATTAACTAAAGCAGAGACACCATGCATAACACGGGGAGTGTAAAAAGAAAAAAAGTTTCCTACAGGCTACGGTCAGGCCAATAGCCAATGATTGTGTTCATGGAGATGTGTGTGCAGCCCAACAGCAACCACCCACCTATGCATGCACTTGCTCAATGGGGAATTATTTTTGGGTTAAACTGAACAATGCCAGCAAAGTGAGGGATCTCAATAAAGAAATCAAATGAAGAACAGCTTGCAGCCTCTAAATGTACAGACTGGTGGGGATAAACGAATAATCAGTGTGAACATCCCGTAACATGTGGTGGAGAAGAGCTAGGAACAAACGGCTAAGCTTTCTAGTCTGGGCTCAGGGATAACTTGTTAGCTCAGAAAACGGGCAAACACAGGAATGGAGATTTCCACACTAGGGCTTTGTACCACAGATCTTAACAACGACCAAACAATGCTAGGTCTCTATTGTACTACATTTACTAGTCATACAGATGAGAACCTCTGTCAGTGTCTGTGTACAAGTCTCCAGTGTAGCTAAAACACTGACTCTATGTGAAAGATGGATAGTAACGTCCTGTTCGAAGCCTTGAGTTGAGCGTTTTCACCATCGCCATTTAGTATTTACTTGCGGGAGGTTGCTAGCAGATTCTAGCAGTCACTAGCGTTAAACTGGTTTGCAAAGATATACAGCGCTGCACTGAAAACCTCCTTGCAATTGCTTTGGTTGCTAGCAGGTTGCCGCAGTCGCCGGTACTTCACATGGAAGACGCCGACTGCTCTGGAAACACCCACAAACGACTCGTCAAGTGGTAGTGAAACTGAAAAGTGTGAAGCAAACTGGAAATGGAAACTGTTGGCCTTCAAAGTAAAAGTTGTGCCTTTTGAAATGTGTTGGTTGCGGTGATAAGGAGCAACTTTTAATTTGAAGGTGAACAATCTGAGTTTAAAGTTTGTGTTGCACTTTTCAATTAAATTCAACTCAAATTTATTTATATAGCGCCAAATCACAACAACAGTCGTCTCAAGGCGCTTTATATTGTGGGGTAAAGACCCTACAATATTAGAAAGAAAACCCCAACAATCAAACAACCCCCTATGAACAAGCACTTGGCGACAGTGGGAAGGAAGAACTCCCTTTTAACAGGAAGAAACCTCTGGCAGAACCAGGCTCAGGGAGGGGCAGTCATCTGCTGCGACTACATCTCAGAGAGATGCAACTAGAGGAGTATGCCCCCGGCTGGCTGTACTTCTGCACTGGCTTCACTTTTCACACCTGCAAGCTACACCCACCTTTTGTAAAGTCGATGAGCTCAACATAACAAAAATGAAGGGCTTCAGTTCAGCAACTGAGCTTCATTAGTTAGTTATTTACTGAGTTGAATTCTAGAAGAGGCAGACCATTAAATTAGCAAAAATGAAATTATAAATATATGACACAGATCATCCCAAAACAACCCAACCCAGCCAATCACCCAACACTAATAATGTAAATCTTTGAACATTATAGACTAATACTAGTGTTCATTGGTTTCAGCTGTACTTAATGTTTAGGACTAATCAGCAACTGTTTGCATGGTAACACACAAAACAGAAATTGAGAATATGGTCAGCATTATCCTACTGTAAATCAACAGTAAGCATTTCATTGGGAGCATGCAGCATTCTGGTGTTTACATTTATATCTTGAAGTTTCAGTCACAGTGCCCTCTTTTCTCACTGTTTCATAGGGAAAGGTTTTAATCTCCGGGGTGTGTCTATTTGTACTTACATAAATGCCAGATCTACAGAGAATAATTTTTTTTTTTTATTATATAGCGAGGTTCAAATCCATTGTTCTCGATGGTGCTTGCTTATCACAGTCATTTCCTCTGACAATAACAGGAAGGCCAATGATGTAATATCTTTTCATCCTGCTGTGACCCTGCAAGCCAAGTGGGGGCTCTGGAAATGAACATCTCTGTTCGCTTCCTCCCTGCGTGTGTTTGACAAACTCAGCAACTCAGCAGCAAAAGCCTCCACCCAAAATGAGAAGGGTGTACCTTTTCATTAGCAATTATAGTGTTTTCACCCAAGTGGCAGCATCTGAGGACAGGAAGCCTATAATGTTGCCTGTCTCTGACAGCTCCCGCGTGAAACTATCATTACTACTGTTTGTGCCATCACAGCTGCATTTTACGGCTTCTGGGTATGGATCAGGCCCCCTGTGTACACTCTAAGGTCACAGCTGAATCACTGCCCAAGCAAATGACTGAGATCAGACATGGATGAATGTTGACATTTTACCAAGTTGCAAGACATTGCTCTTTGCCTTGATATTTAATAATCTGTTTATCAGCTTAGCAAGCTTCTTTTTATAAATCTGTAGGCTAGTGTGAGACGTGGGTGGGAAAAGCTTAGGTTGCATTGTTTATCTCTTTGCCGAGTGCAATCTTTGGCTCATTTCATTAACTCTGCATGGTACAGCACTTCTGCAGCTTCCCAGCAGATTGTGCACCTGTAAAGCTTGACTGCCCTCAAACACTACATCACTAAAGAGTGATGAACAAATTGAACATAGGAAAAAAAATCGAATTCTTCAGCAGTAGATGTTAATGTGGTTAATTAAAATCACCAGTAACAAGTGACATCAGTCAGATTAATTCCTGCTAGTTATAGTGTATTTATATAGTCCCCTCCTGTGACTTGGAAGGAGAGCTGATGCTAGCTTTACTTGGCACAGAATAAAGAGTTAAGGTGTCTCCTTTCTCTATATTTGACAGCATCCATTCCCTATGCAAGGCTTGTGCAATATTACATTTCACCAGCGTATCATTTGGTCTGAATGTGTGCCTGGGGGGATTTTTCGATAGTGACCTGAAAAAATACTCTTTTAACATGAAAAGTGTTGGGATTTAAACTGAGTCTTCTCAAGTGTGCATACAGGACATTTTGTACTTCTTCAGATCTCCCAGAGGAATTACTGTGATCTTACTAGACACCCCAGGGTCTTCTTTAAAATTGGCATAGTATCTTTAGGAGGGAAACAACTAAATTCCAGCCTAGATGCATTACTGCTGTATCATATGAACGAGGTCGGGGGACAAATGCGTTCCTAAGTCACATGGTCTGCAATTACTGGCAGCTCTAAACACTACCTGAGATGAATTAACAAAACGGGCTAGGCAATATCATCACAGGACATCAATAACCCTCAATTTGCGCACTGCTTCCAACAAGTACAAAAGACAACATCTATACCCTGATGAGGGAACCAACCAGCCAGTCTTACACCTGCCCTGTTCAAATGGCCTGCGAAGTTATCTCCCGTCTGACAAAGTAGATTTTCGCTTTAGGATTCCAGCATTTTTTTTTTCTTCACAGATGAAGATCAAAAAAGCGAGCTGTAACGGGAGAATATTACCAAATAGGTTACATAATACAGATGAAAATAAACGAGACGCGTTGTTAGCCGTTTAAGCGTATTAATTTGCCAGATGTTTGTGCCCACAGAGACCCCCACAGTAGTTTGACGAAAGCAAGGAGCGCTCCGTTCTGGAAAAATTCACGCACGGAACCGACGGGCTTTTATTTAGAAAAGCCAGACCTCATATTGCCTTGAAATAGCGACTCGTGCAGACGATGTGTAGGAAATCCGAGCTAGATACAAACACCTGGATCTAACCGGATCCGCGTTGAAGTTTTAAAAGGTTCAACATAATCTCTCTGGTTACATGCACAGATTGCAAAGGTCTGAGCGCCTTACCTCGATCCAGTGTGAGCGGTTGGACCACTGTCGCCATGATTGCTGTTTACTGGAGACTGAAGATCCTACAGGAGCTGCAGCATCACAGGAAGAGAGAGAGAGAGAGAGGGGAGAGAGAGGTTGGGAGTGGTTGGGAGAGGATTAGACTACCTCCATCCATCTCATCACCTGGTGCTGTTTTCAGCTGTTTTACGCGCGCAGTGAATAATGGTATTCATGATTAAAAATAATAATAATAATAATAATAATTTGGAGTGAAAAAAGTAAATGAATTTGAAAAACACTAAACGTTTTTTTTTACAAACTCTCTCTCTCTCTCTCTCTCTATATATATATATATAACTCTTTGCATTAGATTAAATATAGAATGCATATATAAGATTGATGTGCAATAGCTTCCAGGTCAGTGGAAGCTTCTTAAAACGGCACTCTTTCTAATGGCCAGCAGGGGGAGACTCTTGTCGTTGTACAGAGATCTGATTGTATAGAAATCTTTGGGAAAACGGCCCACTGGCCCCCTTCATTTATGATCTCAGGAAACATTTTCCTGCTGGGTTTATGGTCTCAATTGCTAGTTTCAAGTCTTATTGAATAAAACATAAAGTTTAATAACTACAGACCCCTTTGGAGTCAAAAAGTAGGATAAAGCAGGGTATGTTTTACTGTGATTGAGGTCACTAGCCTATGAGCATGTAGTGTCCCTCAGTTTCTCAGTCATATGCTCCTCACATCTGGTTTCAAAACACAAAGATGACAAAAATCAGCTTCATACTTTGCAAAGGAAATTTAACAAACCAATAGAAGTCACGATGGCTACATCCCTTTTTGTATATACAGTCTCTGGATAATCCATAGACTGTATATAAAATATGGATGTTGCTTCTCCATCTGAAAAGGGAACTCAATGCAGCAACCTGCAATCTTTCTAATGGCCAACAGGGGGCAAAAAGAAGTCTGCTTGAATAGAAGTGCAGTCTGATATTAAACTGATTTTAAAAGTTGTATTTCAGTTGAGGAGTTGAGTGGATGTAAGCTTATATCAGTGAATAAAATCAATAAATAAAAGACACGTCTTGTCAGGAGAAAGGCTAGCACATTGAAACAGTAAGTGGACACCTAAACAAATGATGTTGCACACACAGTTTTAATACTGAACATCTTGTTTAAAAAACAGGATATAAACTACTGCTGTAAAAGCTTTGTCTCTTCTTGATGGGCTTTCAGCAGCATTTGGCAACTTAACTGCAATGGTTTACTAAAGCTTTGTCTCAAATGCAGTGCAGGTCATCACAAAGGTTCTGGACAGGGTTAGTCAGGGCTCCGTGCAACTTCTTGCATACCAAACAGGGGGAAACATTTCTTTAAAGACCTGTCTGTGCACAGCAACAATGGACTAAGATGTGAAAGTGCCACAGCACACCTCTTCTTTGAACTGAATTAAGTCCACATACTTGTGGACATATAGTATTCATACGATTCATAAGATTTCCCTGTAGAGAAATTCATTCATTTAACCCATCTTAAGTATTAGAAGCAGTGGGCAGGACACAAACCAACTTCCAGCTTCAAGCCTGTGAAAATTAACCCAGTATGTTTTGATGGCCTGACAAACCAGAGCAAACCTTTGCCTGGATTTGACCCAGGGATGTGAGGCAATACCTAGCCACCGTGCTGCCATAACTGCAATATTCAAGAATTATTTCCTGTTCTGCTTTGTCTCCTCAACTCAATTCAGCTTTAGTACCTTTGATAAAAGCATGCAGCTCAAAGTGCTTTTGATGGCAAGATCATAAATAACAGTACACAATAAACAGCAGACAAAGAAATTATATTAAAAGCACAGATTACTACCTAACAACTAAGGCTACAGCTTATAGATATAACACTTCAGTACTCCAAATTGAAAGCCAGATTTTAAAGACAGGTCTTTAAACTCCTTTAAAAATATCGAGAGAGCTCAGCATTCTGATATCAAGAGTGTTACACGGTGTAGGGTCATAAAAACAGAAGGTAGTCTCACTAGTGCTCTTATGGGACACATAAGGTACCTTTTAAAAGAAAAGGGGTGGAGGGCCTTAATCATTAGGCCAATAATGTATCCTGAAAAACTATAGTCAAAATCAGTATTCCGCTTGCCCCAGTAACATATTTGATAGCTTCACCATATTCTGCAGTCAACCCGCTGCCCCCTGGTTTGCATGCTGAATCTCACTATAACGTGTACATGTGTGTTTTGTTCCTGCACACGCGAATGCTTAGCCAACTATAATCCTTGCACTTCAGAGATCAGTTGATTGCAACCAAGCATACCATTAAGGTTTATTGTGAACAACTGAACCATGCTGCCTGTTATCGCCTCTCTTGGCTACATGCACTGCATGCCGCCTGATAAGGACTGAATGATGGTAGTGAACCTAAGTTGAACGGCTTAAGAATTAATCCTCATGTTTATGTGCAACCACAGAATGGTGCCAAACCACTGACTCTCTTCATTTACTGTAGATCTGCTGCCTAATGGTGCCTGCTGCTTTGGCATATCTCATACACGGCCAGTCATTACAGTTGACAGAAGCCGTGTTCAACAGAAATAAGAAGAGATTCCCTGGTTCGGGGGATGCTAAGGCAGCATGACGTGTCACATGGCTCGCGAACCATGACTTCACCATGACAAATGGAAGCTGTAAACATTTATACACACCTGAGGCAAGGACCAGCATTTATACTTCCAGTGCACAGCTGTTCAGAGCAAAATCCAGTTTTATGAACACAGTTCTATGTAAATCACATCTATCTTGTCATGCATGAAACGAAATGCTTTGGCCTACACCCATTTGGGAGGCAAATACCTCACGTCTAACCTTGCTTCACTTGAAATTGGCTGCTATATTTTAAAAAAATTTAAAAAATAAAATCAATGTATCCCTGTTTATTTCATCTAAATTCCATTTTCAGCATTTTGTAATATTTAAGAGAGTGCATTTAATCTAAAGTTGCAAGCTTGTTATAAACACATAGTCCATGTATGTCCATGTAAAAGTGCATTCCATCCACCCACAGTCCCACCCAGCTGCATGCAGATGCAAACTAGTGGAAAGTGGTCAGCTGCAGGGACGGATAGAGAGGGCGAGGGCTTAAAGAGCGCACAGAAAGAGGGCACAGTGAGATTACAGGCTTCCCTCCATATGGGCTGGAATACAGGTCTGCATTTTTTTAAGAGGTGGGATTATGCTGCACTGCTCTTAAAGCCGCCCAGCTGCAAGTGAATTGATTTCTGAAATGCCTCCACTTCAACGGAAGAAGATGCAAGAGCCCATGTGGACAGGACAAATACAGACGGCTAGACTGTTTGTCTAGCAGATCAAAGCTCAGAGTATTAGTCAGTGTCAGAGCTCCATGTGTATGTTCAATTCCCATCAGTATTCATTCAAATTGAATTCAACAGGTAAGGTCATATGGTCATTTTGAGAAAAAAATGAATCCTTATTCCTTTTACTGCCACACGTTTGAAAAGAAGATTAATATCACTTACGTGAATTTGATAAATATAAGGCAAATAAAATCCACCTACCAGCACCTCTAAAACCCACAAAAGTAATATTTGGTTTGCTGGACACAAGAGATGTGAGGTCTTTAAAAAAAATTACATGATAGGTTGAATTCCTCTGACTGCGGGATTACAGTGAAGGAAATTAAGTAAAGTATTTCATCAAATGATAACATAGGTTTCTTTCCCAGGCAATAACTGTTGATCTTGTATTTATTAAAAGACAACATTAATAAATTTGCCAACCATCGACTGTAATCCCTGCACAGCACTGACTGTGATGCATACGGCATGTCATGCTGGGGGAAAAAAAACAGATGAAAATTTCCTGTTGAATGATAACATCTCAAAAATAAAGTATTTATTGGATATTTTATGTTAAGAGGACGGGCTGCTTTTCCACAGCCGCTCTGTTGTTTATATTGCTCCATCAGGCAGCGGCTGACAGATAATGATAAAATATCATCCTGGAAAATGTGTGCTAGATAATTCTTTAAACTTGTATTTATTCTTTAACAAGGCAAGTTGATGCAACTAATTTCCTCCACATGAACAACAAAGTGGCGTAAGATGATGTGCACCCACTTCTCTAGGCTGTCCCGTGCAGTTGTAAACTTTGAAACTTTACAGAAATTTTTTAAAGGCAATTCAAGATGAATTTATATATGAGTGGGTTTCAAGCTGTGGAGCAAATGGAGGTGAAGTATGGACAAAAATTTAATTGAATGAAAATCGACCTTTGTTGGAAAAATAAACAAGAGCTTATTGTCCTAACCTTTATGTCACAGAAGCGCAGCTTCCTTCTTTATTGTTAGTAATTCCTTAAAAAAAAAAAAAAAGTAGATTGTGGGGTGTACACTCACCAGACACTTTATTAGGTACACCTATTCAACTGCTCATTACACAAATATCTAATCAGTCAATCACATGGCAGCAACTCATTATATTTAGGCATGTAGACATGGTCAAGACGACCTGCTGAAGTTCAAACAGAGCAACAGAATGAGGAAGAAAGGTGATTTAAGTGACTTTGAACGTGGCATGCTTGTTGGTGCCAGACAGGCTTGCCCGAGTTTTTCAGAAACTGCTGATCTGCTGGGATTTTCCCACACAACCATCTCGAGGGTTTACAGAGAATGGTCTGAAAAAGAGAAAATATCCAGTGAGCAGCAGTTCTCTGGGTGAAAATGCCTTGTTGATATCAGAGGTCAGAGGAGAATGGTCAGACTGCTTTGAGCTGATAAGAAGGCAACATTAACTCAAATAACCACTTGTTACAACCGAGGTATGCAGAAGAGCATCTCTGAATGCACAACATGTCAAACCTTGAAGCAGATGGGCTACAGCAGCAGAAGACCACGCCGGGTTCCATTCCTGTCAGCAAAGAACAGGAAACTGAGGCTACATTTCGCATAGGCTCACTAAAATTGAACAATAGAAGACTGGAAAAACATTGCCTGGTGTGATGAGTCTCGAGTTCTGCTGCAACATTCAGATGGTAGGGTCAGAATTTGGGGTAAACAACATGAAAGCATGGATCCATCCTGCCTTGTATCAATGGTTCAGGCTACAGGTGGTGTAATGAGGTGGGGGAGATTTTCTCGGCACACTTTAGGCCATTTAGTACCAACTGAGCATCATTTAAACCCCACAGCCTACCTGAGTATTGTTGCTGACCATGTCCATCCCTTTATGACCACAGTGTACCATCTTCTGATGGCTGCTTCCCACAGGATAACACAC